>MU106429.1:0-94760 GCA_012274485.2 Sinapis alba
TTCATCATTCCAATTTTCGGACTACCAAAATTAACGCATTTTCAAAAAAGCCTCCCACAAGATAACGATCAATGTATCCGGCCTATGATGAAGTGAAGGGGTAACGCTATAGTATGACAAGCGATAATAACATAATTATCCGATGATAATAACTTGTGTTCTATTCTAATCTTCTTACCAATGCTTTTTGAATTCTACTTGATAACAATTAACGCCGTATAAATTACTAATTAGGGCGTGTCCTATATAGTTAAGGAATATAGAGTATTAAACCATTGCATTAAAGAATACTATATAATTTACAGTATACATGCATGCAACGTATGACAATATTTTTTTACCAAAAAAACGTATGACAATAATCAATCAGAAGTACAAGTTATATATATATATGATTCTTTTTTATCAAAGTGACGTGAGCTGCTAATATCTCTAAAAATGCTTCCATTTGAAGACACGCAGAGAAAAGAGAAACAACACAAGTTTGGTTAATCATACTATTAGATTAATTAATCATAGAAAGGATATAGTTCTGATGTTGAAAATTAATTAAATAGTGACCCTACTGGTTTATTAACACCAAGTCTTTGCTTGTATGTTGTAGTATAAATTAGGAAGATGAGAGGAAAGTGAGAAATGAAAGAAGATGAAATGGGACATCGATGCTGTGGGAAACACAAAGTGAATAGAGGGCTTTGGTCTCCTGAGGAAGACGAGAAGCTTCTTCGTTATATCACCACTCATGGTCATCCTAGTTGGAGTTCTCTTCCCAAGCTTGCCGGTTTTAGTATCTTCTCTCTCTAACTCTTTGACTACATTTTCATTCATTAATCAAACGTTAATTAGTATATATACGTATGTACAAGGAATCATGAGTTTCCAACCCAAAACCATTTGGCAATAAATAGATTGATTCATTTTTTTAATATAAAGTACTAGTTTTGATCTCTTCACATTTTTTATGTATGTTTATATTTCCTATGTTTTATAATGTATAATGTTTTGCTACGATGAACACATATTAGAAATTTACTCTAAAAATATTATTATAAATATAATTTAAAATTAATTAATTTAATTATAAATAAAACAACAAAAATATAATTAATTTAATTATAAATAAAACAACAAAAATATAATTCGTTGTATAGTTTTTGACAAGGTTAAAATTATCTAAATATGTTAAAACATTTAGATTTGTGAAATAACAAAAATCATCTAGAACATTTTACATATTGAAACGGAGGGAGTAATTGTATGTATGTGTGAATATAGGGTTGGAGAGATGTGGAAAGAGTTGCAGGTTAAGATGGATAAACTACTTGAGACCTGATTTAAAGAGAGGTTCGTTTACCGCGGAGGAAGAGCAGATTATCATCGATGTTCATCGTATTCTTGGTAACAAATGGGCTCAGATTGCTAAACACTTACCTGGACGCACTGACAATGAAGTCAAAAACTTTTGGAACTCATGCATCAAGAAGAAGCTTCTTTCTCAAGGCTTAGACCCTTCCACTCATAATCTCATGCCTTCACACAGAAGATCAGCTGTTTCTTCTAACAATAATATTCCTAAGCTAAGCAAGACGAAGTCGATCATGACTAACGCTACTTTTGATTTATCAACCACTGCTTTCTCAATCACAAACATCAATCCTCACACTTCCACTAAACCAAACAGAGTTAAATCTCCTATTCGGACTCCAATCCCCTCTCAGAGCATTATCCCTATCAGTGATACCATGTCAAGTATTTTAGATGATGAGAATATGATTCCTAACTGGTCAAATCTTGATGGAATGGTGCCAATCCACGAAGAAGCTATGAGGTTTTCAAGTGAAAAGGCAGTAGTAGGAGTTGATGAAGATGATCTCAACATGGACATTTTGTTCAATACGCCTTCTTCTACTAGTTTTGATCATGATTTTGCTTCCGTTTTTTCTTCTGCAATGTCTATCGATTTCAACCCTATGGATGATCTTGGCTGGACCTTTTAGTTTTACTCTACTATATGTCTATGTATAGTTTCAGTTCCTCAAGTGTATATAATTTCCACTTGATGTTGCCACTAGTTTTGAAAGCTAAGATTTTACCAAAATCAGTTTGTCATTTTCTACTTTATCTTTCGTTTTCTTGTAAATCATAATGCACTGAAGGTTACACCATGATTAAAAGGGTTTTTTAGAGGGGTTTTTAGGGGTATGGATCTCATGAATAGTGTAAGAACCGATTTCAAAATTTGTTAATTAAGAACCGGTTTTTATGGGTTTCTTGCACTGTTCACGGACCCCACCGACATGAGCTGTCCGCGATTGGTTCGATTTCATTTAAAAAAAAAAAAAAATCAATTTTTTTTTTAAGAAATCCATATAAGTTTCTTAGGGTTAATCATGTTGTAGACTATATGCTTTAGCTTTACATTAGGTTGGGCTATTTTAACTCCAGTTTCTGTAGGAACGCAAATTCTATAGTATGGCAAACTGAATAATTATAAAATATTTCATTAAATAAATCGATAAATATAAAATACTGATATAAAATTTTGGAAAGAAAATGATATTACGTATTCACCAATGATACTGATCGTGCGGCAATAATTATGCTAAATTTTAATGAAACTTCGTGCGAAGCGTGAAGGCAAAGAGGGAACATGCCACATAGCTACAGCTGCACAGACGTTGAGAAAGTCAAGAGCATTAGTTCGAGGAAGGATTCACAAAATGGCAATCAAAGTATTAATACGGTCCGCGTTATAAATATTTGATTGGAATGAACAAAACTAAGGAAGCAAACATCTCATGGATTTAGAAATGATTGAGGAGCAACTGGAAGACGACACTGAGGCATAGAAGATATAGAATAATGTATTAGGTAGCGTTTACTATTAAAATCGATATACATAGAACTATAGAAGATATGTTAAACCACATGGTCTGTCTCTTATCTTCTTCATAGTAAACAATTTTGAAGGTTATCCCAATTTCGCCTCTTCCAGAAAGAAAAAAAAAATCGCTTTTTCCTTTTCTGTTCAATACTACTCCCTCCGTTTCATATTACTTGTCGTTGTAAGGAAAAATTTTCGTTTCAAAATAAGTGTCGTTTTAGAGTTTCAATGCAAAATTCATTAATAAGATTCATAGGTAATTGTGTTTTTATTTTTCTATTGGTTGAAATATTGTTAGGTGTATAGGTAATTGTGTTTTTATTTTGGAAATATACAAAATCATATGTTTTCTTAATATGTTTGAACAAACCTAGAACGATAAGTAATATGAAACGGAGGGAGTATTATCTTTTTGTTATGTAAGTTTTACCGACTACATTCCACAAAACAAATGCGAAATTCAACATGAACAGATAGAAGGATCCAGTGACATAACAATTTTTTTATAAAAAAAACACACACTTGAAGAGTCGTTAAATACAATATTGTTTTTATAACTATTTAGTAAATATATATTGGAACATAACTATTTAACAAAATATGCTATGAAGAATTCTTCATAGTAATTCCCTTAGATAGCCTCTTTTAATTTGTTTGTCACAAAAATAGTTTTTAAGGAGTAAAATGACCAAAATGTTTTTTTTTTGAAGCTAAAAAATTCATTTATATGCATTTATACCCCTAAGGTTAACTAATTTGGACTTTAGGGTTTAGAGTTAAGGGGTGGGTTTGGGGTTAGGGTTTCAAATTTCAAAAAAAAAGTAAAAAAAATCAAAATTTCAAAAAAAAAAAAGTCTATTTTGGTCATTTTATTTTTTGAAGGCTATTTTTGTGACAAAAACTTAAAAATGACTATTTAATAGAATTGCCCTATGAAAAGAAAGTTAAAAACCGAAAATGATTTTAAAAAATGATATGGGTTTAACGCGTGCGACAAAAAGATATATCATGGATGAAGGACGGAAGCCCGAAAATAATACAGGAAAAATATAGAAGTACCAAATGAAAAGTAAACAGAAATAGTTAGAGGAAAACTTAAAGGTCACATGGGATGTGATTTGATGGCATCATTGCATCAAATCCTCTGGCACATGCACTGCCTTTAAACTCTTTTCTATATTCCTTTTCTTTGTTGTTGCTTCTTGTAATTTGATTCTTTAATATCCACACGGTTTTAGTTTTATAATAATGTTCCAGTCGGTAAAATGTGTACAAAATATTGTTCTTGGTTACACCCACTTTTCAACTCTCTGTATATCTCCCTTGTAATATATATATATATACGTAGACAAGCATTTGCTCTTCTCTATTCCATCATCATCATTTAAACTCAACACAACTCTCTCCTTACTATCTTTCATCCAGCACCGTATAACTTAAGAGTTGATATAGAGAACATGAGCAGAACGGAGACAATGGGCTTGAGCAGAAGAGGAATGTTGCAGTCAAGTAGTTGCAATCGCCTTATGGACCGTTCTGTGTCACTCAAGAGTGACAATGTGATGAGCAATAGTGGTTCAGCTAAAGTTAGAGGAAGCTTGGAGCGCAAGAAATCAAAGAGTTTTAAGGAAGGAGGAGAAAGCTATCCTTCTTGTCTCATAACGGAGGCTCCTGGGAGTATAGCTGCCGTGAGGAGGGAGCAAGTGGCTGCAGAACAAGCCCTAAGGAAACTAAAGACTGCACACTACGGCAGATCCAAATCAACCCTAACTAATTTCAACTGCTCCAAAGTTGTCCCTCTTATTCATCCTCATCCTCTTCCTCAGAGATGCAGCTTCCTCACCCCTACTTCTGGTATATAACCCTTCCCTTTTACTATTACTCTTATTTTATTTTAATTGCAATATTTGAGTCTCTCTTCAATCTTCTGATTTGTCATGTCATTTTCTCAGATCCTGTTTACGTCGCCTACCATGATGAAGAATGGGGAGTCCCTGTCCATGATGACAAGTGCGTTACATAATGTCCTTTTTCTTGCAGTTCTTAAATACTACTCACTCCGTTTCTTAAAAATATATGTTTTAGAGTTTTCACCCATGTTAAGAAAACACATTAATCAAATATCGGTTTTAAAAATTATCAAATTCCAATGCATTTTAACCAATAGTATTTCAATAAATTCAATTAATTTTATTGAAATTTACAATTTTTGTATAAAAAACATAAAAATACATTTTTATGAAATAATTTATTTTTCTAAAACATCTATTTACTGAAACGGAGGGAGTATCACTTTTTATTTTTCATAACTACCACCAAATTTCCATAGTTGCAAAAATACCACTAATTTTAGGTTAAAAAGTGTTCTAAAAAGGATAGACTCCTAAATTATTTGGTAACCTTCTAAACTTTTAGGAACATTTCTTAAACCTTATTCTTTGATATATTTGGAGCTAAAAGTGAATAGAGTTTTTTTCTCTTTTATATTCTAGTTCATTATATTTTATTAATTTTCATTGTGGTTAAACAATAAACTTTAAACAATAAACTAACTATCTTAATTTCAGGACCTTGTTCGAACTGCTAACCCTCAGTGGCGCACAAGTAGGTTCTGACTGGACGTCAACCTTGAGAAAACGCCATGTCTTCAGGAAGGCGTTTATGGAGTTTGAAGCCGAGGCTGTTGCCAAACTTAGCGACAAAGAGATGAATACAATAAGCATCGGGAGAAATCTGGTTGGGATACCGAGTTAATAAAGTTAGAGAGAGGTGAGAGAGTGTTTACTCTCTTCTCTTCTCTCCCCACCGTCCTTTCCTTCTCGCCGAACCCGCTTCTGCTTTCAGCTCCGGTGGCCGACGGAGGGTTTCTACCCGTCGGTCGCCACCCCTTTTTCTCCCGTGTCCAGCCTCTTCCCCTCTCAGGCTCCGACTTCCCTTTCTCCTCTTTGCTCATCTGCTCTGGTTTTTCGTCGGGTAGCGGCCGGACCTAGCGAACCAAACCGGTGTCTGAGGGTGTCCTCAGCTTCCCTGGAGAGATGGCGAGGTGCTGGATGATCGGATCTGAGAAGGTAGCGCCACCTTGATAGTAGATCTAGGGTTCGATCTGAGTGGATCTGGGTCAGATTCTCATGGAGGGCCCGCCGGTATGGGTAAGCGTCACTGCCTTAGTCTTCCGGTTACTGCTACCTCCTCTGTCTTTCCCTATCTCCTCCCTTGGTGGTTATGGTAAGAACTTCCCTGTCTTGCTCCAAGATGAAAAAGGCAATGCTGAGGCTTATTGCTGGGGACTTCTTTCTGGTATGTTCCTCAATAACTTCCATGGCGTGTTAGGGCCCAGATCTTTTCGGGACTGGGATGGTTCGGAGTTTCGTGCCGTTTCTCTGCTCTGTCACTGCTCCACACGAAGGGTCTTCCTCCTCGCCGCCTGATGATAGGAGCTTATTGTTCCTCTGTGCTTCAAGTTTTCAGAAGGAAGAAGGCCTCTGTGCCCTGCCTCTCTTGCTGTTCTGAAGTTGTTACCTTTGTGCTCTGCTTGCGTGTTGGAACCGGAGTCAAGCCGATTAAACCTCCGCTTCCATCTGCAGGTACCTCACCTGTGCTTCACTGCTAGCTTCGCACTGCCGGTTTGGACCATCAGGAGCACGGTCCGTCTTCTTCTTGAGATTGCAACGTCTGGAGTGGACTTCTCCAGTAGTGATAGCCGGACCAGGACGTAGTCAACCCTGCTTCGCCTATTCTCTGGTGGGAGTCGCCTTCGGGACAGGCCGCGGTACCTCGGACTATTCTCCGGTTGTGTTCTCTTCTGACCTGTTGCGGTTTTGGTGTAGGTTCCGCCACCAAATCTCCTGCTGCGGTCTACTGCAAACTATAAGGTTGTCCATGGAATCATTAGATTAGCCAAGCTTTAATCACTTCTTTGTGTTGTGATTGAACCTTCTTTGTCCTAGTGAGTCTTTTTTACCTTTTTTTGTGGCTCCCTAAGACACTCCTGCTTTGATTAGCAACTTAGATACACTAGGTTTTGATTTCTTTGAAACTGAATGTATCTCCCTGTGTCATTATTTGCTTAATGAAAATTCACATACTTAACAAAAAAAAAAAAAATACAATAAGCATCGAATACAAGATAGAGATGAGCAAAGTGAGAGGTGTTGTGGAGAATGCCACAAAGATCATAGAGGTCAAGAAAACGTTCGGGTCACTAGAGAGATACCTTTGGGGTTTTGTGAACCACAAGCCCATCTCCACGAACTACAAGCTAGGCCACAAAGTTCCGGTCAAGACATCGAAGTCGGAGAGCATAAGCAAAGACATGGTCCGTCGAGGCTTCCGGTTCGTGGGTCCCACTGTGGTTCACTCCTTCATGCAAGCCGCTGGTTTAACCAATGACCACTTGCTCACTTGTTACCGTCACACTCCTTGCACTCTCCTTACTACCAATCTCTAATTAACTTTGTTTTCATTTACTATTTCTTTACTTAACTGAAAGTGATTTTTTAACTTTCGGGTGATTTGTCCACAACAAATGTAGGTGTAGGAGAAAATGGATTGAGTGTTTTTAAAAAGAAAATTGGTAATGTAAGATAAACCAGCTGGTTTTTTTTTTCATTTACTTTTGTGTGAGTTTTTTTCTTTAATCACATGTATAAGGTTTCTTATGTATGGGGTGACAATTTGAAATAGTAATTGATTTTAGTGGATTCAACTTATCTTTTATGAAAATAAATTAAAGAGGTGCATGGAAAATTTTAATATCCTCTTGGCTAATGATATCTTTCTTTAGTGTTTTTAAATTTGTCTTCAAAGAATAGTGGTTTAAAATTAATGATTGATTTTTGGTAGAAGCAAAAAGCATTATCATGTAGCATGTGATGCTTCTCTGTCACCAATAATCATTGGATCACTTTAGTGGATGCCATGATGGTCATTGCCCATAATCTGTTGTTCCCCAACTCCAAATTTTCCCAAGTTCAACAAGGCTCCTCCTTCACTCTGTTTATTATCATCATGGAATATTGAGATTTTTCAAAGTGTCAGTGGAAGATATGATATGTTAACTACACATTGATGATTTAGTGGTAGAGGAATTCCGATGAGCTTAACGATTCAAGTTCGAAGCAACTACACGATACTAAATATGTGCAGTCATGTGACATGAATATCTAGTTTCCATTACGAGTAATTGGATCTGTTTGGCATTGGTGAACAAGTCCCAGAAAATTAGTGGATTGAGTTTCATCGAACACCCCTGGTTATTCAAAAAAAAAAAAAAAATATGATACATTAATTAAGGACGATGTGTTATTCTTTGTCTAAAACAAAGTACGATCTACAAGTTTTGTTCATGTTCCACAAGTGAATGGAAAAAAAAAATGCTTTGAGAAGAGAGCACATGTGACTGAAACAGCGATGCATGAGAATCCTACTTTTTTCAACACGTAAATCAGAAGCAGCGCCTTCTCTTTTTTCTCTGTCTGAATGTGTCATGTGTGCACTTATTAAAGACTGAGCTAATGGAGTTATGGGCCCAATCTTATTACAACTAAACCCGTTTCATCTGCTCCCTGCTTTAAGCCGGGTAAAGACTAATGACAAATTTAGAAAGACAGTGGAGATGCTGTCTAACGATTATGAACATAGGTGTATTAGATTAATAATAACAAGTTACATATATTGCAATTTTGATAACAAGCATGTTTGTTTATACATTCACTAACAATTAACAAACAATAACGGCCAATTAAATCAAAGTAATAAACACAAAGAGAAATGGAGAGCTAAAGACATGTAGAAGGAGCAAAAGTCAAAGCTGAGGCCACAAGATCAAACTCCCACAAATAATTCTGCTGCATTATATTCCCAACGACATTAGTCGCCGGCTCTCCCGCCGACACAAACCCTAAACACTTGACTCCTAGAGCAGCATCTATTAGGTAGCTTCTACGATGCGGCTCAAAACGTGCACCACCTTTGAAATGAAACATCAACTGCGGTAGCTTACTCTCGTTGAACCCTGACGTGGTATCAAAACAATACTCTATTGGTAAACCTTCTGGTCTGACTCTCTTCAAACCAACAAGGTAACGCTCTAGTCCTGAAACCACAGCTTTGTACGCAGCGTCAGCTAAAAACGTGAGGCTGGTTCCTGAGTCCAAGATAGTCCCACCACCTTTTGTTGCGTCCCATACTTGCTGAGGGATGTCGAGCATGGAGTCTCCAAGGGAGAGTCCAATGATGTTGATGGCGTAGAAGGGAGGAATGAGAGTGAGATCAAGCGGGGTGGTTCGTGTGGCGTTGAGTTTAGTGGCAGAGGAGGAAGAGGAGGCAGAGCCGAAGATGAGATAGTTGGAGACGTTTTTGTTAGAGCGATGGTCAACGAGGCAGTATGAGAACTTGCTGCCGAAGACATTAGTGGCTTTGGAAGTGAATGAGTAATCACTCAAGGCTAAACCAAGTACTCCATCGGCTCCACGGAAGCTATCTCCACTGATGGAGTTAGTGCAACCTACGAGTACACCAGGGAGTCTAGCAACGCGACCATTGGTGAGACGAACTGTGAATGTCTCCTTTGCGAACACGCCTTGTGCTGCTGACCCATCCACGTATCTGTTTCCAACCGATATATTTTAGTGTTAGTAAGAGCGCAGAAACATGGATTATTAAGGAGTTAGTAACAATAAGAGAGAGTAGAATTAATGTATCGTACAAACGGCAAACCTAACTCACAAGTCACGCAATAAGTGACATTTATATATTGTGATGAATTTTAGCTCTAGACACATTTAATATCACCCCTTCTCCTTACATACACTTGCATCTAAATACTCCATCCATTTATATTAAGTACTTAGTTTCCTCTCTTTCAATTCAATATGATGCATATTTTAGATTTTTCACACATATTAATAAAACATACAACAAAAAATATATTTTTTTGTATTTATTTTTTTTTCCATAAATCTAAACCAATAAAATCTAATAAGTGTAATTAAGTTTTTTTTTTAATTTGCAATTAATAATTATTAAATTACAAAATATATATTAAAATATAAAAATATATATTTTTGAAACAATTTTAGTTTTCAAAATAATTTCATTATAAATGTTTTTTTACATTTTAATGTATATATTAAACAAAATTTCAAGTTTTTACTTTTATTTTAATTTATTTTTTAACAAACAAAACAATAATGTATTAAATAAAGATAAAACAGAAAATAATTATTTTTAATCAAAAACTTTAAACAACATTTAGTATGAAACAAAGACTTAGTCAAGAAAGAACGAGACCATTTTGTTTAGTTCATTTGAACCCGCTTCTAATATGGTATGCCTATACCGATCTATTAGGCCATGATTATTGTAGGGTTCTTAGGACGGAGTTTTTAGCGTAATATAAAAATTGTTTCTTAACGTTAAGAACCTCACTCTAAAAACTCTGCAATAATCATGCCTTTATGTTATGGACGCTGACCACTTACATACCTAATGGTCATAAGAGAGAGATCGAGGTCACTCTCCTTATCTCATTGATGACCACCCAACTTTCTTTAAATATCTTTTTCTCCAAACACACAATCCCTTAAAAGAGTAAGTTGTGTTCCTAATAACATCTGTAAATTAAGTTCCAGCATCAACATCACTTCTTCTTTGGTATATGATCCTTAATCAACTCCTAATTAAACTCTACCTAATCACATTTACTACTATTGAATATCAATAACACAATCACCACTCCACCATCAATAGAGATTGTTAAGTACCTGTAATCATAGGAGCATGGAGTTGAAGGTGTGGGGCAACTAGAGAGGGAGAAGAGATTCATGAGATCAACTTTACAAGTNCCGAAGACATTAGTGGCTTTGGAAGTGAATGAGTAATCACTCAAGGCTAAACCAAGTACTCCATCGGCTCCACGGAAGCTATCTCCACTGATGGAGTTAGTGCAACCTACGAGTACACCAGGGAGTCTAGCAACGCGACCATTGGTGAGACGAACTGTGAATGTCTCCTTTGCGAACACGCCTTGTGCTGCTGACCCATCCACGTATCTGTTTCCAACCGATATATTTTAGTGTTAGTAAGAGCGCAGAAACATGGATTATTAAGGAGTTAGTAACAATAAGAGAGAGTAGAATTAATGTATCGTACAAACGGCAAACCTAACTCACAAGTCACGCAATAAGTGACATTTATATATTGTGATGAATTTTAGCTCTAGACACATTTAATATCACCCCTTCTCCTTACATACACTTGCATCTAAATACTCCATCCATTTATATTAAGTACTTAGTTTCCTCTCTTTCAATTCAATATGATGCATATTTTAGATTTTTCACACATATTAATAAAACATACAACAAAAAATATATTTTTTTGTATTTATTTTTTTTTCCATAAATCTAAACCAATAAAATCTAATAAGTGTAATTAAGTTTTTTTTTTAATTTGCAATTAATAATTATTAAATTACAAAATATATATTAAAATATAAAAATATATATTTTTGAAACAATTTTAGTTTTCAAAATAATTTCATTATAAATGTTTTTTTACATTTTAATGTATATATTAAACAAAATTTCAAGTTTTTACTTTTATTTTAATTTATTTTTTAACAAACAAAACAATAATGTATTAAATAAAGATAAAACAGAAAATAATTATTTTTAATCAAAAACTTTAAACAACATTTAGTATGAAACAAAGACTTAGTCAAGAAAGAACGAGACCATTTTGTTTAGTTCATTTGAACCCGCTTCTAATATGGTATGCCTATACCGATCTATTAGGCCATGATTATTGTAGGGTTCTTAGGACGGAGTTTTTAGCGTAATATAAAAATTGTTTCTTAACGTTAAGAACCTCACTCTAAAAACTCTGCAATAATCATGCCTTTATGTTATGGACGCTGACCACTTACATACCTAATGGTCATAAGAGAGAGATCGAGGTCACTCTCCTTATCTCATTGATGACCACCCAACTTTCTTTAAATATCTTTTTCTCCAAACACACAATCCCTTAAAAGAGTAAGTTGTGTTCCTAATAACATCTGTAAATTAAGTTCCAGCATCAACATCACTTCTTCTTTGGTATATGATCCTTAATCAACTCCTAATTAAACTCTACCTAATCACATTTACTACTATTGAATATCAATAACACAATCACCACTCCACCATCAATAGAGATTGTTAAGTACCTGTAATCATAGGAGCATGGAGTTGAAGGTGTGGGGCAACTAGAGAGGGAGAAGAGATTCATGAGATCAACTTTACAAGTCTGAGTCAAACATCCAATTTTGCTGAAACTCGAAGACTCTTCTGCTCTGAACACTCGACGGTTCTCTGTTTCTCCTTTCCCACGGAACCTACAGTTCACCCACGTCAGCTCGCTCCCTGTGTCCACCACCACTCTGAACCTCTTCGCCGGCGTTCCGACACTGATCTCTGCGAAATACTGAGCCGCTCCGTAGTCGAAACCTGATCTCAACGTTAGCTTAGCTCCACCGTTGGTGGTTGTTGTTGTCCGTTTATGAGAAATGAGGCTGTGGCGTCTCTGGTCCTCGCTGATAATGTCTTCAATGCGACGGAATGAAGTGGGGAAGAGAGTGTCTCTGTGTGCCATCTCGAGACGCACCACCGTCTCTTCAGTGAAGGAGATTAGGAGTATCGTGAGGAGACACGAGAGAGCTCTTGTTGTTGTCTTCATTTTTGTCCTCTCCTTTTGGGTCTCTGTTTCTAAAACAGAGTATTTATATAACTTTTGAGGAAGAGTTGAAAATATAAGTATTTGATTACAACTTCTAATAAAAAACCCTTAAAAATATTATTTAGGTTTCTTATTCTAGAAAAAAACTTAATTTTTTCACTGAGAATTTATTTAGTTGAACATATATATTACTATCCAATAATCAAAACTCAAGAACCGAAAATCAGATAATCAAAAACAAAAAAAAAAATATTTTAGAAACTAAGAACATTTTCCTTTTGATTTTTAGATATTTTAGTCTTATTAATTTTCCTTTTACTTACTTATAACGATTAATCAATTTAAGCTGGCATAGTTTGACTAATCGGTTATTTAAAAACGGTTATCAACTTTACTCATGGAGATTATTATAAATTTAAAATGTTAAATTATTATATATCTAATATATAATTCTAAGAGAATAAATAAGGGCTAATTTCACTATCATTTTTTTTGTTTTCTTTTGCCATTTATCATCTCAAATTCAACGATAATAAAAATAAAGGTTCAAAACTTGGGAAGTTTGGCTAATGGTCAACAATGACAGTAATAATGAAGTCTATATGAAATTATATTGTTTTCACTTATTTTTATGTCATAATTATTTAACAAATACTCCAATATTTTATGTAACGATTTCGAGTTGACATTACATTTATGCGAAAAAATTACATTTCGAGATTTTGAAAAGAAAACGATCAAGCAAATTTAAGGAAGGTTACCACTTATTTTATGACACAATTGTTTAACAAATCCTCCAATATTTTATACTCCTATTACAATTTCTAGTTGAAGTTACATTAATGCGAGAGCAGTTTTTTACTTTTTCACTAAAGGTGAATGCATCTAAATTTACATTTTGAGATTTTGAAAAGGAAAAACAAATAAAATCAAGCACTTTTAGTACTACTGGTTAAAACTTGCGTTTGTTTCCGACAGATGAAACAGTTTCTAGTTAATTATGAGTGTACATAGGCCAGAAACTGAAGGTAACAACACTTCAAAGGTTATTAAGAGTAACACTAACAACAAAACAAAAAAATCGTTGGATATGATTTTCATGATTGGCCAATTGGGGGTAGGTATATATATATGAAATATTTGAATGGAGGATATACGTGAGGAGAAGATGCTAGCTAGGGACAGAGAGTCAAAGTCACAAGGGCAAGAAAACGATCTCTAGTTGTCATATTGTCATTGGTTAGCTGTTGCACTCTTGGATTCTTTTAGAAATCATTTAGATTTTATATTCGTCGGTTCAAATTTTTCAAACTAAAAAAACTGTATTAAAACTACAAGAAATATATTTATAAATATATATAGAGAAAGAACTACAAACATGAGAAACATATATTGGATTATCCAAATCACGAGAGAGAGAGATGCGTGTACACTGTGATGCGTTGAACTCCAATCCACGCCAAATAAAAAAAAAGGTTATAAAATTTGTTTGTTGTGTTAGTCATTGGTGTCACCAAATATCTTAATTGAGATTATAAAAGTAATAAAACGATAAATAGTAGAAAATCCTAACTGCTCAGAAAATATGTAACGAACGACAATGACAGTGGAGGAAAGGAGATTAATTCAAACTGCCAGTTTGCACCGAATAATTGTATACAATTTATAACAGTCTTAAGGTGACGACAAGAAAAATAATTTATTAACAACCCCTAAAGACTTCATGCACGGCCACACGCTGCTACTTGCATTTTCTTATAGCTTAGCTTCATATATAGCCATTAGAGAAAAAATATATAACGAACGCGTTTTTGTTAGATTCGGGTTTGTTATGGGCTTCCAACTTAAAACCAATTGGTGATAAGTGGATTGGCCCTAACCTTTTATATATTACTTAATGTCCCTTAGAATTCCCGATGTGGGATACAATATCCCTAATACCCCTCCTCGAGATGATGGTTCTTATCGGCCAGAAATCTCGGAAACTTAAGACAGTTATACTTGGTCGAGCGAGTTAATTACGACCTTTATACCCGGTCGGGTAGAGTTAATTATGACCTTTATACCCGGTCATGAAGGGCTAATTAATTAGGAGTTTTGCTTCTTAGACTTGGTTTATTGTAAAATGTGTATGATGTATCCACGACAAAACTCTATATAAATATAAATATGTATAATGTAATATTTATTAAAGGGACGTATAGACTAGCTGTTAACTTATGTCAAATGGAAGTTGAGTAAAACTGTTTTTAATATTTATTTATTTATTTATTTATTTATTTATCAGAAGGTCAAATGCATTGAGAAGATTACGATATAAGGTAAAGGCAACAAAGGCCAAGTGTTGAATCTCTGCCGCAAGAAAAGAGAAAAACGACTTACCCTAATAACTTGCTTGTAGTTATTAGTAGGGCTGGGCATTTTATCCGTTAAATTTGATTCGATTCGTTATTCGTTTCGATTCGATACGTTACGATAATTAATGTTTTGTTCGGTAGTCATGAGTTACCATTTTTGAGAGGTTTTTGATATGGTAAACGTGAAAAAGAAGAGGCGAGGAGTAAATACTATACAAACAAATAATGGATTTTTATCACTCTGAGGTTCAACAATCTTTATTTTGTGTGGAACTGACATGTTAACCTTTTTAGATTTGCTTAGAACTAGCTGATAAACACGTAGGTTATACATATACTCCTTCCGTTTCATATTACTTGTCGTTGTAAAAAAAAAAATTCATTTCAAAATAAATGTTGTTTTAGAGTTTGAATTAGTAAGATTTTCCAATTTATTTTTCTATTGATTGAAATATAGTTATAGGCAATTGTGTTTTTATTTTAGAAATACACAAAATTATATGTTTTATATATTAATATATGTGCATAAACTTAAAATGACAAGTAATATGAAACGGATAGAGTAATATATATATATATATATATATATATATATATATATGAAATCTTTTGAGCCAACATTTTATTTTTGATAAAAAGATGAAAACATATTCGAATTTTCTAGGATCACGTGAAGGGGTAATATTGTCGATGGTAATAATGTCATGGGTTAGTTACTTAAACTAAAAGTCTTAACCATCGTTCTTTATTACCAAACGCCTCAATGGATTTTTCTAATGGGGAAAAAGTGTGGAGTAATATTGAACGGCTCATTGTTTGATCCCAAGTCTCCCAACGTGTATGTCAAACGACTCAGACCTAGATCGAGTTGGTGGAAAGGGCCATACCGTTTAGATGTGATCTGTATTGAACTCAAATCTGATATAGCTAGTATGATCTTTTCATTCATTTGTGTGTTTTATATTCAATATATATAACAACGAATTTATTATTTTATTTTATATATTAATTACTGAATATGGTACATTTGCTGGTTAAAAACTTGTACATAACCACTTTAATTCTATTAATTTTAGGAAAGAAAAGACAGCTAAGGTTCTACCACTCGCATGACATGAAAGTACCAACTAGATTAATCATAAAGTTTGCTAGACAGAGACTAAATATTATTTCAGTCGTGACATGAAAGTAACAACATATTTTGATTATTATTAGGAGTATGATCTTTTATTCATTCATGCTTTTGTTTGTTTTAAATCTGATATTGATTTGGTCCGTGACCGTACATCACGGAAGAGTCTACTGATCATCTGTAATCAAGTTTATTTCCTTTTGGCTGAAAGAATATGAGATGGATTCCATCATAACATATTTTACTCACATACGTCCGGACTAGCTGCTATAATCCACGTCCAGAATTGTTATGGAACCAGTCAGTGTGTTACCACATCAATATATAAATAGATATAATAACAACGTCTGTTTTGATCTTATATATTAATTACTGACATATAGCAAAATTGCTAGTTCAAAAACTTGTACAAAAATAAATAATATTTTTCTTGAAGAAAGAAAAGACAGCGCACCATTCGTATGACATGTATATAACAACAAGATTAATCATAAAGTTTGCTAGAGTAAATAATTATTTCAGTCGTTGTTAAAATACCGCGTTTTGATTTGTATATATGCGTGGACTATGTACACACGTAAGAAGAAGAATGACTGTATTAAACCACGTATTACTAGTCGGATAGTAAGTGGCATCCCGCAATAATCTTAAAAATTATGAATTCAAATATGTTATTTTCAGATTATCTTAATATATGATTAGACGATAGTGATATCTATCTCTTCTTGCGAAAAATCAGATCTACCTGCTACCGGTAATCAGACCTTAGGAATTAGTCGGTCCCTGGATATTATACTCATACCCTTATAAATTAAGAGTGTACGTACCAAATAATATAAACGTATGGTACAAGGAAAGAGGAGATGGTGTGTAAATTGCAATGCTATCATGACATCATCCATGCCCCGCCATTTGCTTAATTTACGGATCATATATATCTATCTTACTTTGTGACTTAAAATTGTTTTTTGTATTTATCTGACTTTTTATATATTTATCTGACTTATATTCACAAATACAACTCATCATCGTTTTGTAATTTGACAAAACGGTCAACTTCATCATACCTTTTTATTTTCCATCTTTAGCTAGGGTTTCAAGTTTTTTTTTTTTAACTTGCATCTAGAAAAATTCAAACTAATTTTTAGAAAAAAGATGCAGCTCACGAATAAATATTTTCTAAATATTCAAATAAATCTCAAACCGCTTTCATATTCGCATGACCACACAAATGAAGTACAAAAAATTGCTTCAAATTCGGATCGATTTGAACTAGATAGCTTAACTACCTAAAGATGTCAATACAACTTTGTTTACATGAATATAAGTGTGTGTTTGGATAAATTTATTTTATTTGAGTAAATTTAGAGTCGACTTAGTTTCAGAACTTCTTAGTTCAAAATAGGTTCAATATATGTACGAATTCAAGTTTTTAATTATTTTGAACTTTTGGATATATTTGCTATTTTTTTATCCAAAATACTTATACCCAAGATTATTCAATTATAAACGGCTATGTGTACGCAAAAAAATATGTTGTCAAGAACCATAAAAGGTTTTTCAATTAAAAATTGATTAGATGAACTAGATTTTTTATTGAGAAGAAGAAAATATCAGTAAGAACAAAGTGCCGGAGTCTGTATAACCTATACAAAAACAAAGTATTTATTTGGATGTCCATGTAAGTCAAAATTGCTAATGAGAGTAGATTGGGCCTAAGATTCGTTATAGGCTTATGATGATTAAAGATAAATGGGCTTTTGCTAAATAAGCCCATTAAGCCATGATGTGTTGATAGATTCAGATTCTTAAAGTAAATCACGGACAAGGAGCAAGTTGTTTTGCAACTTCTTAAACTGAACTCATGGCTTCTTTTTCGATGACTGTTGCAACAGGCAAGAAGACTTGGACGCCGCCGAGAACAATTCAAGGACATTACATTTTCTCTGTTAGTCAGAGAGAGAGAGAGAGAGAGAGAGAGACAAAGAGAACATACATAAAGATGCAGAAAGAAGATGAGGAGAATGTCTGATGACCATGTGAGTTTACTATTAGATGTTTTATTTATTTTAACCATCTCTCTTGTTAACAGTATGTCTCTGTCAATGAACCAATTTAGGTAATAGGAAACGGTTAATTTAGACAGAGAGAGAGAGAAGAGAGAGAGGAATTAACGGCAAAAATGAAGCGTTGAGAGATGAGAGGCTAAGAACATTTCACTCGTTCCATCTCTTTTGCATCTCCTCATGTCTCTTCCTCTCTCTCTGCTTTTCCAGGCTGAGACACTATTAAGGGAATAAACCAAAAACAACGTTTACAATAAGACAAGCCAATTAAAGTCCCCCCCTTAGAATCTTGGAACATTACTAATTGTTTGCTTTTTAGAGTTTGCGATTCGTATTCTTGCAACTACACTTAATGTCACATGCATTTAAACATGGTGCGTGTTCTTGATTTCTTGAAACATTGCTTGTGTTATTATAACTAACGCATTACAATCTCTTGCTTCATTTTTAGAGTTTGACATGATTTGATTTCCCCTCATCTTGTCTTTTAAATCAACAAGGAAGCGTGTGATCATCTCAGGTAAAAAAAGTGTTATAATGTTTTGTTTTCTCTTTCAACAATCATCATAAGGTTAATGTCATTGATACCCGCAGATAAGAGCTCCTTTATAACCAAAAGGTATTAACATGGACTTAGCTTCCAAGAAGAACACAAGTAATGACCCCTCCAAGGAGCTAGACCCTACCTTGAAGCCCAAGTCACCCCAAGCTTCATTTTCCCTTAAACTAGGAGACAATGTTCCCAGGAACCCTCATTTCGATCTCAAAAAGATGGATCCTCTCGTCAGACATCAACCTTCAAAGTCTCCTGAACCTCCCACCGCAACTAGAGGAGGAACCAACGAGACTGATTCAAAGCATAGCGATGGTGATGGCTTAGGAATGAGGAAGAATCCTTCTAAAAGTCTTCACTATGATCCCAAGAAGATTGTTCCTCTAACCACACCTGAAACACAATCACCAAGCTCCAGAACTCATTCTCACCGTAGGACAAAATCTCCAGACAGCAAGAGAGCCCCTAGACATAATGCAGACTCTGCCTATGGTGATAGTCCTTCAACTACACCTTTCAAGCCTCACACTGGAGGTGACGTGAGGTGGGATGCTATTAACTCAGTCACTTCAAGAGGCCCTCAAATAGGTCTAGACAGCTTCAGGCTTCTCAAACGTCTAGGGTATGGGGACATAGGCAGCGTCTATCTCGCTGACTTGCAAGGGACAAGTGCGGTTTTCGCAATAAAGGTGATGGATAAGGCCTCGTTGGCTAGTAGAAACAAGTTGCCGAGGGCTCAGACAGAAAGAGAGATCTTATCATTGCTTGATCATCCCTTCTTGCCAACTCTCTATTCTTACTTTGAGACAGACAAGCTCTACTGCTTGGTTATGGAATTCTGCAGCGGTGGAAATCTCCACTCTCTCAGACAGAAACAGCCCAACAGGCGTTTCACAGAAGAGGCCGCGAGGTAAGACACAAGTTCGGTCTATTTAGAGTTAGAGCTAGTCATGGCCATAGTATCCGAAACCCGAAAACCGCACCAGAATGAAACCAAAAAACCGAACCCAATGGTTTCTATTTCTCTATATTCACAAAACTGGAACCAAAGTGGAACTAAACCGAAAAAACAAATGAATATCCAAATATCCAAAATATAATTTATTTATTTATTTATAAGTATTAAATTTTAATTTTAAGATAACTATATATATATCTCTTATAGTCAGAAATTATTTTAAAAACTCAAATTACATAAAAATATATTGATGATTTTAGGTTTAATTTGGGTTTTGTCGGTTTCAAACTCGAACCAAATCTAAATTGTTTCCTATTCAGTTATGTTTTGAGTTTTTGTAAAAAATAATAATTCAGCCAAACCCGACATCACTTAAACCGATTTGGTCCGAAAAATGTTTGGTTCATAAAAAGATCTTTAATACCCCAACATAAATAATCTTAAGAACCATAAACATGAATGACCAGCACTAGTTGTAGCTTACTTATTATCTTTTCTCTCATGAGTTTCTTGACAGGTTCTACGCGTCTGAAGTGTTATTAGCGTTGGAGTATCTACACATGTTGGGGGTTGTGTACAGAGACTTGAAGCCAGAGAACATCTTAGTTCGAGACGAAGGCCACATAATGCTTTCAGACTTTGACCTTTCTCTCCGTTGCACCTTTAACCCAACCTTAGTCAAGTCCTCCTCAGTCTGTAGCGGAGGAGGAGCTATCCTAAACGAGGAGTTCGCCGTCAATGGCTGCATGCATCCTTCAGCCTTCCTCCCACGTCTCCTCCCTTCCAAGAAAACACGCAAAGCCAAATCCGACTCTGGCCTTAACGGCCTCTCCATGCCAGAGCTCATGGCAGAGCCAACAGATGTGCGGTCAATGTCCTTTGTAGGCACACATGAGTACTTAGCTCCAGAGATCATACGTGGCGAGGGACATGGCAGTGCTGTAGACTGGTGGACGTTCGGGATCTTCCTCTACGAGCTCCTACATGGAACAACCCCGTTCAAAGGACCAGGAAACAGAGATACACTCCACAACGTTGTTGGTCGGCCCTTGAAGTTCCCAGACCTCCCTCATGTGAGTTCAGCAGCACGTGACCTCATCCGTGGCCTTCTTGTGAAAGATCCTCACAGGAGAATCGCTTACACACGAGGAGCCACAGAGATAAAGCAACACCCTTTCTTTGAAGGTGTGAACTGGGCTTTGGTGCGTAGCGCTGCACCGCCTCACATTCCTGACCCTGTTGACTTGGGACCATTGACTGCTGCTAGAGGGAAGGCTAAGGGACATGGAGGTAGTGATCACTATAATAATAACTCAATGAAGCCTGATGCTCAGGTCGCTTGTGCTGCTGGTCCTGCAACTCCCACTGATGATACTGCTTATGTAGACTTTGAGTATTTTTAGACACAGTAACACTCTAAGCTGAGAGAAATCTATATGTTTTTCTTGTTCATATTCTTAATTTTTGACTAATACAGATCTCGTGCTATGTAAAGAGAAACAAATGACTTTATCCATATAAACCAATGTTCTACGAGGTAACAAGGATTTTTTTATAAAGGGTTAATGATTAGACGGATAATACGAAACAAAACTTAAACATTAATAAATTATTGATTTGTTTTTTATATATTTTACATTTGTATCATATATTTTAGTTTTTGAGTTTAAGTAAAAATATTTATTTTATGATATATAAAATTATATATACAAAAAAGTTAATCAAATTTGTGGATTTGTAACTAATATAATTGTTTGATTTAATAAATTTAAACCAATATAGATAAGGAAACATTTGTAATTGAGATCACTGTCCGAATGATTCTTTTGAGTCAAAGACAAGACCTTTGTCTACACAACTGAACCATTGGTTCCAAATTTCTCGCTGCCCTCATATCTTATCATCATCCATGAAAGCTCCTTCCTTTCCCACAGAGATGCTGAAACAGAGCTTTGTGTCGTCTCATAACGCTAATGCTCTCTGTTTCTCTGTATCCAACCCAAAGTTCAGTCTTTTAAGCCCTCCAAAGAAGCCAAATCGCCTCACGTCCTGCGCTCTCAATGTTGGATTCCAAGATGTAGCCGAAGTCATCCACAACAAGGTTTCTCCTTTCTCCTTTCTTTCTCTTCTTCTCCTTCCTTATCTTTGAAGTCACTTTCGCTTATGCGTGAAGGTACTCATAGCTGCTGGGTTCTCCGGGGCGATTGGGCAGCTTTTAAAGCCCTTCACTTCTGTTGTTTTTTATAAGAAAAAGTTTGACTTTAGAACCGCTTTACAAGCTGGAGGCTTCCCTTCAACACATTCTTCTGTAAGCTTCTTCTCTCTTTCTTTCTCTGATTAGATTTTATGTTGTCTACTTCTCTGACTTTCTTTTTCTGTTTTTGCTTAATTGTGAGATATTTTAGTCTGTTGTGGCTGCAGCAACTGCAATTGCTTTTGAAAGGTGCTAAGCTTGAAGCTTTTTCTATAATGCTTTTAACTTTCTCTCCAAGCTTCTGAGTATGGTTTACATGTTTGTGGCCTCCAGGGGGTTTGATGACTCCATTTTTGGTCTCACTGTGGTCTATGCTGCCCTGATCATGTATGATGCCCAGGTAACTTGACCCTTTTGATAAAGTTCAAATCTTGCTCTCTCTCTGGTTAACGTTTTGCATTACAACAAAGTAGGGTGTAGAGGGCATTCACTAAATGGTCATGCATTGGTCTACCATTGCAGGGTGTGAGGAGAGAAGTTGGAAAGCATGCGAAAGTGTTGAACAGACTAACAACAACTAATGCTCGGAAAGTTGAAGAGATAAGTTTAAAGGGCGGCAGGGAAGGTGAGACTTTGGAGTCAGACGAGATCAGTGAGGAAGTGTATCTTCCATTGAAAGAATCAATAGGACATACTGAAGTTGAAGTCATAGCAGGAGCTTTGTTCGGTTTCTTAGTTAGCTTTGGTGTTTATTCCCTTATGTAAAGCTACCAACTTTATATGTGTGTTGTTGTTAAGAAAGAAGGAGAGTTTGATGATATTATTGTGTGATTGCAACACTTAGAGAAAATCAGTGGAAAAGTCAAATCAGTTTTGTGGATAATGCTGTTTTGGTTTTGGAGAGAGATGCAGGTTCCATCACCCAGCAGATAGGTTAAATGCAATGACCAAACAAACTTCTTGCAGGGTAAAGCTGAGTCTTGCAGGGTATCCCAGAAGAGAGGTACTTACAAAACGTTGATTAGAACCCACCCTGCTTTGCTTGTATTTAATTTGTGAGCTAATCCAATATACCAAAAAACTGCTGCAGGGTGCGCTTAATTGCATGAAGACAGGGACTTGCAAGTAGGGGACAACATGTAAGTTTGACCATCCTTCTCCAGGTGAGGGTATGGCTAAAACCACTTCAGAAGCCGGTGCTGGTGGAAGAAGTGATACACGACTCAATGGGTAGCCAGCTTTGTGTAAGATAAGATGTTAAGTGTGTTGTAATCTTAATTTACGTAGCTATATTTTCAAGTGCTTCACCTTCCTCAAGTGAGTATTCTTTGCTTAGTAAATTGCCATCATTTTTCTTATTGCTCATGGAGCAGAGCTTCCGTTATTATAAAGTCAACAAGCAAGCTCATATAATGTCTTTGCCATCACCACTATTCTCTTCTCAATGGTTCAAATACTTGATACATGTTGTCGAAACTAGAAAGCAATCATCAAATATAAACTAGTTCTTGAAAACTCCAACCAAATTTTCATAATAACACTGAGCAACACATGTATTCAAACCGTTCATTGTATACAGATGTAATAGTGTGAGAGACTGAAAACAGCCTTCTTCAGCAGCAAGAAACTTGTGGGTGCTAACTGGTAAAATCAAAAGTGAGTCCAGAGTTTTGTTTGGTAGTTTTTGGTTCTTATAGGCGGAAGAAGAAGAGTACATGGACATGTTGACTCTTGTCTCTGATCTGATGAAACATGTGAGTGCCTCTATTAATGGCAAAAGGACAAACAAATCAAAGTAGCAAAGGCCTCTAAAGTTTGATACCTTTCCCTTCTCCTTTTATAAAAAGAAAGGTCAAGCTTTTTGATTGGTTTCAAAATTGGGCGCACAGTTTCCCATACAGCTAATCCAAACCTCTCTTTTGGGCCTATCTTATACCCAGGAAAAAAAACGAAGCAACTTTCCACAAAATTAACAGTCAGAGTGTCTCCACTGTGTAGTAAAATTCACAAACCCTAATACTATGAAACATACAAAAGAAAAATAAATCTCTTTTTTCTTTAACCAAATAGGTTTTGATTGAAATCTACGGTTTCATTCTCTTAAACTGAAAGGGTCAAAGCCACAGTGATTCTTTTATATATTAAAATTAAAAAAAAAAAAAAATACGAACTCTTTTATCTTTGGTTGGCTTTAAATAGGAGGGAGGGGTGGGTCTCTCGCAGGTTATATAGTAAGCTTATTAGCCGCCGCCTTGCGAAAAAAAATCCAGGAAAGGCCATTGCTTTTAGACGAAGGTAATGTTAAGAAGAGATTGCTCGTCTTTGAGAAGGGTTTTATCATGCTTATCTTGTTCTCTGTTTTTTATGATTTAGGTGAAGAAGAAAATGAAGTACGTTTTAGTGACAGGAGGAGTGGTGAGTGGTCTTGGAAAAGGAGTCACTGCAAGTAGCATTGGACTTCTCCTTCAAGCTTGTGGTCTTCGCGTTACTTCCATTAAGATTGGTGAGATTAGGTTACTTGTATTGCCTCTGGTTTATGAGTATGGATTGCATGTAACGAACAAGAAAAGGCTCCGTTTTTAATATGTAACGACTTGTGTTGTGCTGCCTAATGGAGTTAATTTGTAGAAAGGATTAAACTTTTTTACACTGGCTCCTCTTTGGTTGAATTAAGCTTATATTCTTGGCGCAGATCCTTATCTTAATACTGATGCTGGAACAATGTCTCCGTTTGAGCATGGAGAAGTATTTGTATTGGATGATGGTGGTGAGGTATGTCAGATTTTGTGATTTATCTAACTCCTCAGACTCCTCCATTGCTGCTGCTTAAACCGATGCCATTGTGTATCTAACGTATTAGGTGGACTTGGACCTTGGAAACTATGAGCGGTTCTTAGACAGTACATTGACCCGTGACAACAATTTAACAACCGGAAAGATATACCAGGTACTGTCTACTACTATCTCATTACTTAACCTCATGTTTAGAACCTGTTTTTTTTTTTACAAAAGTTTCTTTTTGCCTTTTGAATTTTGCAGTCGGTCATTGACAAGGAGAGGAAAGGGGACTACCTCGGAAGAACTGTACAGGTTGTTCATGAGTTATCTACTTGTGCTCTTACCTTCCTGTGGTTTCTAATTTGAGTGAGTATTTGAACAAAGCTTTTTTTTAATATCTTTTCCTTAAGGTGGTTCCGCATATTACTGATGCAATCCAAGAGTGGATTGAGCGTGTAGCTAATGTTCCCGTGGATGGAAAGGAAGGCCCTCCTGATGTTTGTGTCATTGAATTAGGCGGGACTATAGGTACTGTTTGTTTGTTGGCTGACTGATATTACCATTCATGACTTTTATTTACATATATATGTTCTGTGCAGGTGATATTGAATCTATGCCCTTCATCGAGGCCCTTGGTCAATTCTCCTATAAAGTTGGTAAGCTTTGCTCTCCAAGGTGCAGTAGTCTTTTTTATTTAGGCTATTGGTTATCGGCTCCATCTCCATCTGTCTGTTTTGTTCTTATAGGACCTGGTAATTTCTGCTTGGTTCATGTGAGTCTTGTGCCTGTTCTCAGTGTTGTTGGTGAACAGGTAACTTTTCTGATGTCTTCCATGGAGATTCTATTTTTTTATATTAATTTGTAACAGTTGAGAGGTATCAACATCTATCTGTATTGCAGAAGACGAAGCCAACCCAGCACAGTGTGCGAGAACTCAGGAGCCTTGGGTTGACACCAAATATCCTAGCATGTCGCAGCACTAAGGTAATGTGCTCTCCAATGTTGTTTTTTCATCTCCTGGTGTAGTGTTAACTATTGTTAGCCATGGATTTTGATTTTTTTCAGCTTATCACTTCTTGTTTTGTTACAGGCACTTGAAGACAATGTCAAGACGAAACTCTCTCAATTTTGCCATGTGCCGGTATTTGTTTTTGATTTCATCTGTTAGAGCAGAGAGGTCAGATCTCGTATTAAAAGACTCATGTCCAAGTGAATATTCTTGTCTGCTTTTCTTTGTTTTCCTAGGAAGAGAATATCGTGACGCTCTATGACGTTCCAAACATCTGGCACGTTCCACTCCTTTTAAGGGTAAGTAAAATTTCTCTTGAATAGCTTTCAACCCTACTTACTTATGAAACCAAACTAAGCTTGTTATGATGCTAATTTTTTGCTGTTCTTATTTTCTTTTTGTTGTTAACTTCTCTTAAATAGGATCAAAAGGCTCATGAAGCAATCTTAAAAGAGTTGAACCTCCTTGGGTTTGTCTCTGAACTATCTTTCGTTTCCCCTTGCTCTAGTTTCCACACTTTTTTGCTTGTCTGTGATGAGACCTTTTCTCTACTAATTGACATTTTTGCTTCTTCTTCTGCAGCAAAGCTGTAGAGGCTGACGTGACAGAATGGACTGCAAGAACTAAAATTTATGACACGCTGCAAGATCCTGTTAGTCAACTTCTTTATTATTCTTTTAATGCCAGATTATCTATATAATGGAATCCATTGTTTAATTGTCAATGGTCTTCTCTTACAGGTCAAAATTGCTATGGTTGGAAAATACACTGGCCTTACTGATTCTTACCTTTCCGTGTTGAAGGTAACTGTATCTTGTAACCCAAATATAGTTATGCATTTTAAGCCCAACCTTCTGTTTATGCGTCATTTCCTTATGAGAGCTGACTATGGCATTGAGGATTCTGAAAGTTGGGGGGTTTCATCTTTTTGTCTGCAGGCCCTTTTGCATGCTTCTGTTGCATGTCACAAGAAGCTCGTTGTAGAGTGGGTTGCAGCCAGTGACCTTGAAGATATTACAGCACATGAAGTGAGTCTTGTCTCCGTTTTCTCTTTGTTCTGTATTTAATCTCATTAACCTTTGTACGTACGACTTTTACCATTGCAGGCGCCAGATGTCCATAAAGCTGCATGGGATCTTTTGAAGGTAGGTTAACAACTCTAACGGAACCTGGTATATCCCAATTTTCAGTAAATATATTGGACTCAGCATTTTGGCTTGTTTCAGGGTGCGGATGGTATTCTAGTACCAGGAGGTTTTGGTGATAGAGGAGTGCAAGGAAAGATACTTGCTACAAAGTACGCCCGTGAAAATCAAGTTCCTTTCCTTGGCATATGCCTGGGAATGCAGCTGGCTGTTGTTGAATTTGCCCGCTCCATTCTTGGCTATAAGGATGCAAACAGCACAGAGTTTGAACCAGAGACTTCAAGCCCTTGCGTCATATTTATGCCAGAAGTACTACTAATCTTCTTCTCATTTGACTGATTACATGCTTTAAATTTCTTCTTAATCTTGTTCAATTTTTTTTTAAGGGATCCACAACTCATATGGGAGGCACAATGCGCTTAGGTTCAAGGAGGACTCACTTTCAGGTTCCTGATTGCAAGTCTGCTAAGTTGTAAGTACATAACACATGGTAACTCTTAGGACTCATTTCCAAAGCCAGAAAGTCTATATAATTTCTTATCTCTATTTTTAGGTACGGTAATGCAAAGTTTGTTGATGAGCGACACAGGCACAGATATGAGGTTAATATTTTTCTTACTGCAGATGCAGCGTCTTCTATTCTTGCATATATTTTTTTCCCTTGAGCTCTCTCCTGAGTCGCTGAAAGTGTGATATGTTTTCTTTTAATGGCAGGTAAATCCAGATATGATATCAGAAATTGAGAATGCTGGGCTCTCATTCGTCGGGAAGGATGAGACTGGTCGTCGTATGGAGGTAATTAACATGCTCGTATAAACACTCTTTGATGTGTAACTTCAGTGAGCTTAGAACAGTATATGATTGATTACTTTCGTGATGTTGTGCTTCATTTTTCTGCATGCGTGTGTGGTTTTCAGATTGTGGAACTACAAAACCATCCATACTTTGTGGGTGTTCAATTCCATCCTGAGTTCAAGTCCAGACCTGGAAAACCTTCAGCATTGTTTCTGGGTAATTTCGTTGTTATATAGCACAATGGCAAGAACCTGTGTTGATGATGTTATGGTTGCTAAGAAACATTTTGTTACAACACAGGTCTTATAGCAGCAGCGTCTGGTTGTCTAGAAGCAGTTCTGCAAGCAAGTGGCAAGATGAACAAAGTTTTCATAAATGGAGTGGCCAATGGAACAGCAACGGGGAAAGTTTACCAGAACGGCAATGTGTATAGCAATGGAAACGGGTTACATCACTGACTCAAGAAAAAGAGCAAATTTTACTGCATTTTGAAGCTCTCTCTCTCTCTCTCTTTTTGGTTTCCTTTAATCAAAGCCACTCTGCATGTATAGAGCCTGAGCTTGTTTCCTTGTCTTGAAGACTTTGTTGTTGGGTTTTGAGGATAGACATGGATGTGAAGTTTGTGCTTCATGTTCTTGGGTTGCTTTTGCCTTTCATAGCTAAAAGTAATAAACATCTCTAATCTTAGTGTTGTTGTTTTTGTGTCTTTATTTCCAAGTAATGTAACCAATCAACAATGCACCATTTAGGAAGAAAAACAAATGTTCTATAAAAATTGATATAGACTGCAAATCAGTTTAGCCAAAATAATTTTTTAAAAATCTGATTTATACAACTTAAATTGGTTTAAAACCTTTTTAAATTGGTTTTAAAATTTTATATATGTTTAAATTAGTCTAAATTGGTCTAAATCTTTAAAATCAAGCAATAATATTAATTTAGTTTTTACAAATTTGTCTGATTTCTTTCTTTTTGTATATCTAATTGTATAATCCATTAAACTATTTTTTTATTAAATCAAAAACTAAAATATCTAATATAAAATATATAAAATATATAAAATATATAAAATTAATCAATAATTTGTTAATTACTATAACCCATCCGTTTAGTTGCTAGTCATTCTACCAAGACTCTAGCCACTTTTTGAACATTGAGAAAAACCTTACAGATTTTATTTTCTTTATTGCTTCAATTTGAAATCTTTCACAGCTTAGTAAGGATCATATTTAAGCTTCCAAATAAATTTTTTTTTTTTTGAGTTTTACAACTTTCTCCATCCTTATTGTATCATCAAATCACTTTATTTCTTCTTTGGATTGTGTTGCCTTTTTCCATTTGAACTTGTGAAGCTTGAAGTGTTCTTGTGTGTTTTTGGTGGAAAAAGCTTGAAAGCTTTGCTGCCAATCTCCACTTTTTTCTGGCTTTAAGAAAGCTGATATTTGGTTTATTTGATTCTTGCACTCTGTTTTTCACCAGACCGTCATGAAGAACAAAAAGTAGGATGAGATCACAAACACAAACGCCAAGTTAGGAGTATTATTAATCGCTGAATCTCCACTTGTTGTTGAGTTGGCGGTTGCAGAAGGTGGCTTAGCAGTAACAGCAGTAGCAGCAGCAACAAAAGGCTTAGTGGTAGAGGATGGTGGGGATGGTGGCTCGTCATAAACATAATCATCATCACCAGGAGGTTGTGGAGGAAGTGGTGAAGATGAACCACCATAAGGAGCAGGCTGTTCAGCATTCATGATAGGTATGTAACTACTAATATGAAGCACCGAGATGTTATATGGATGTGTGGCAACAGAGTCTATAAGCTTAGCGTCAAGGATAGATCCACGAACCGCAGATCCAAACATAACGTCACCGTTGTTCATAACGGTTGCGTTTATGAACCCTTGTTGGCCTTTAGCTTGACCGCTTGATTGGAAGAGAGTGGTGAGTATTACTGATTTTTTGTTCAGGCTTTTGAGTTTCTTGATGTCATAGTAATCTAAAATGACGTGGAGGCTGAGGCTTTTCTTGTTGTCTTCGGTTGATTGGTCGGAGAAAAAGGACATTGCGTCGTTGGAAAGGGCGAGGACGGTTACGGTTTGACGGCTGTTGATGGTGGAAGCTAGTTGGGTTTGGGAGAGAAGGTTGTTGAAAGTGGAGAACTCATTGTTCAGGTTTAAGATGCGTGTGATGTTGAATGCGTGGGCATAGTTGAATATTGTAGAAGCAAAGAAGAGGAAGGAGAGTGTAAGTGAAGTAGAAGAAGAAGAAGACATTGTGTGGATTTGATTGATGAGGTTGATTGTTGTGAGCTTTTTATAGAGTCGAGATCTGCATGTTTGATTTGGTGTCTTGTTTAGACATGAGGAAGAGAGTGTGTTTCTCCCCACACTTGGTAGACACTTGGTCGTGTCTTTTTTTGGATTAAGAGTACTTGTCGGGACCTGATTATTTTTAAGTGTTTGGTTAATGTTATTCTAGTGATGTTAGAGTAAAGCCACCTACAAGCTAACTTTTTTTACACTTATACGAACTTAAAGTAAGCCACATGTTGCGAAAAGTTCTTGTTATTCCCATGAAAATGGAACAGAGATACTTGAAATACATTTTTATTGTGTTTTTTTTTAATATCCATACAAAAAAGAACCATAAACGTCATCAATAGGAGTATGATTATAGAGAAGAAAACAAAATGAGAAAATCCGATAAATGCAGATAATAAATCTCCATCCTTTTTTTTTGTCCTAAGCTCTTATTGCTTCTCTTTTTATTCATCAGGCTGTTGCATTTCCGTTTGATTGAGATTCTGTTCGGATGTAAGTCATGCTACGAGGACTTGGAGCTGCAACGTTGTTGTTGCCAGTAGTCTCTGCTGAATCACGTTTCCATTGCATACTCCTGGCTCCAGCTCTAACAACAGAACGACCCCTAAATGCACCACCAGGGATACCTCTTCGGTATGGTGACGCTCTTGTGTACCTTCCTGCTCGAGACCATGACATGCTCGACGCAGCCTCCTGTTGTTGTTCATTGCTTCCTTTCAAAATCTGCATCCAATCACAGCCTCCAACTAAGACTACCAAAAACCTGGCTTTTGTAAAAACAGAGTTGAACATGAGTTTTTCAATGCCTTTTTTACCTTGAGAATCCGAGACATGAAAGAGGTACCGTCCAGAGATAATGCATTATCTGCAGCTTCTTTCCGTGTGAACTCGATATATGCTGATCTGCAAAAGGCCAACAACTTTGGTCACTAACTGAACTTTGCATAAGCACATATCAACACAATTTGTTATAGGGTCGGTCGTGCATGCAGACAACTTACCCACTTGGCTGCCCTGTCGCTGGATCTGTTACTATGACAGCTTTAAGCACTTCACCAAACTTGTTAAAATGCCTTGAAAGGCTATCCTTGGTGGCACCAAAATGAACCTGTTTTACGACCAACCACACTCGAATCAATACACCAAATAAAACGTTTGCAACTCAGTTCCAGTTCAGGAGTATGTAAACAATAACAAGTATTTACATTGGCGACAAAGATTGTTCGAGACCTAGCATCTTCCAAAGGGCGGGTTGTCGATAATGTCCCTGCAAATGCCAGTTTATCTATCATCTTTAGACCAACCCCATGCAGAAGAACTGAACCAACAGGAACCAAATTCACGGACAAATGTAATGCCAATACCATGAATCTTTGGGAAAAAAAAAACTCACCAGGAACAGACTTCTTAGTCACTGAGTCTTCTTTCGCAATGGCAGCAGTTTTTTTCTGTCAAAGAACAAGAAGCAAACTTGTAAGAACGAAATAAATCATCCCAATATAGCCATGAGGGGTAGAACATTATCAATGATATACAAGGATATTTTATACTGAAATAGCTATGCATCCAGAACATGAACTTACACTTCCACTCCCTAAGATTTTCTCCGTTGATGATTCCACTTCACTAGAAACTAATCTGCCTCCGCCGCCCATATATCTTTGCAGGCCCACATCTGGTACTTTCATCTGCTCCTCTAGCTTTATTGTCTTCCCTGTATCTGCATTGCCAGATAATTGATGCTGCAGAATTTTTGGATTAATTCTGTTCCCAAGGAAGGAACTTGGGTGCGACCCATTAACACTTGAACCGAGTCTGCTTCGATCAGACGGAAAATTTGACTGCAAGCCAGTGTCAAAGGTCGTCATGTTCTCAACATTGTTGTCAAGACGACACTGCGAGTATTGATGCTGTATCGGTTTCTGATCTTCGCTAAAACTCCTATGTTCATCACTTTTTGGGGGAACTTCTTCGCCATGTATCATATGTTGGTTCGAAGTTTCAGGAAAACCCGTTGAGTGGCTAATTCTGTCAAAAACGCTTCTCCCAGGTTTTGGATTTTTGGCATCTTCAGCTGCTTCGGCTACAGCTTTTTTCATAACAGTGGCCATAGGATTCACAGCCCGGGTTTTCCGAGCTGGTTCCTGTTCAGATGAGTCTTGAGTCGATGCGGACACCACTGAGCGGAGACGTTTTAATGAGGGTTCAGTCGGCTTTGATGTACCCAGAGCATCTCGCATAGCAAACTGAAGCAGTCGGCTAGAAACAACAGGTTTAGCCTCCCTCTATCATACAAGTCAAAGGAAAAAGATCCATCAGAGAAAAATAAAAGGGTATGCATTAAAGACTAACCCAATCACACAAAGTCAAGAGTAACTGAAGACGTCTCACACATGTTAGTCTTACAAAAAGCAGAACGCAAAGGTACCATCTAGCCTAAATTTGACTCTTAAGAACATCTTCACAATGCGAAGATATGACAACCCGTCCAGTGAACTAACTACTTCAGCATATTTTTTCAAATTATCTACTCCGTGGCGATTGCTACTAAGCAAAAAAATTACAGCAACATACAGACCTGTTCATTAATCCTCGAGCTGTCATTTTGACTCCTTTTCCTATGGGAACGTGACTGCGGAGATGGAGACCTTTTAGCATGTCTTTTTTCTCTGTGATCTTCCGTGTCGTAGTTATGAACTTTGTGAACCTCAGAACTCAGTAGAAGAGGAGGAACGTCAGAAGCATTACTACTTGGCTGGGTTCTCCATAGTCTACTGCGTCGAGCTGGTGCTCGTCCTTTTTCAGATTCAGACTCCATTTGCACAAGTGCTTCTTTATCCTCATTCGTCTTCTCAACATGAGAGCTAGTAAAGTATTCATCCACACTTTCACCCAGATGATCCCACAACCTGTGAAAAAAAAAAGAGTTAAAATTTACAGAGAGAGAGATGTTCGATAAGGGGAAGAAGCATTTAGATACCAGGCAACAAAAGAATCGCTATCATCAGCAAGAAAGATCTTCAATTCATTCTTAGCTTCCTCTTTCCTTCTCCCATTCTTAAGCAACACTATCACATACTCCTGCAAGCAACCAAAAAAATACACTTCAGTCTCATTGCTAAGAGACTATTTATCTAATCATAATCGTACCACAAGAATGTCATCAGTGTAATCTCCCATGTACTCCTTCAGTTTAACCTTCACTCTCTCTTTCAACTTCACTACTCCTTCCTCACTGAAACTACCATTGAAGGTCCGATCATCCTCGCTTCCCATCGAGACCTAACTTTCTGCCGCAATGACAGAACAGAAATCAGTATAAACCCTAACATACGCGTTGATTCAATTCTAGAATAGAGAGAGAGAGAGAGGGAGAGATTTTACAACCTCCGATGTCTGTGGGATGCTTAGGGTTTGTTTCTCTGTCGGGAAAATCCAAAAGAGCACTCACTCGCTCGATTATCAGAAACTGATTATTAGCTTCGACAGACGAAACGAATTGGAAAGAGAAATTGGTACACTGGAGAAAAATAAAAAAAGAAATAGGAGCTCCTTTGCAAAATCTTTTATAAACAAACACAGGAGGTTTATGATCTTAATGGGCTGCTGGGTCGAAATTTATTGGGCCGAATCTATGTGAGTATTAGAGCACTGTGCTTTATGATATCGAACCATCACGTATGATAGTTTTCTTTATCTTTTTTTTTATATAAACTATCGGCTAATGCGGTAAATTTTGGGAGAGATGAACTTAGAGCATCATTAACCCCAGATTCTTAAGTGGGGTTCTTAGCGTAATTTAAGAACCGGTTTTTAACTTTAACAAAGAAAAAATTAAGAACCGGTTCTTAAATCTCTTATTTAATAACCGGTTCTTAACTTTTTCTTTGTTAAAGTTAAAAACTAGTTCTTAAATTACGTTAAGAACCCCACTTAAGAACCCATGGTTAATCATGGTCTTAGTGCTACATTATAGACTGATTATCATACTCCAAAATTTGGATTATACAGTATGGTAATCAGTATTACTTGGAAGACATTTTTAATTCAGATCATATAATATTTTACCGTTTAACCACTACAAACGGCTTATTTAATATTTTAAAGTTTATTTTTATATGAAACTAAAGATCGAAATTAGTATTTTAAATACTTTATTATTCTTAAAAAAATAGAGAAACATTTGCTAAATTTAGGAGAAAAAACTGCCTAAAACTCCGGGTTGTTTGTGAGGTCAATGGCCTAAACAGCTAAACTCGAAAACAAATGAAAAAAAAAGAGTAATCGAAAACGGAAAAGAAAAAATTCAAAAATTAAAAAAAGAAAGATAGAAAAAAATACAGAGAAATCAAATCCCCAAAAATGGAATTCAGACAGAGTCGCAACTAAGATTTGTCTTCTCTCTTCCCCCCCCTCTTTCTCCTCCTGTAAAAATCCAATCGGAGTTACGATCTTTCCCCCTCGCATCGTAACTCCTCACCAGAAAACAATTTTGCTTTCCCCAATCTCGATCTTGATCCCGTTCTTCACGATTTAACAAAAAGGTATATATTGTTGGATCCAGTTCTGTCTGATTCCAGACAACGATCTTATTGAGTTTATGTAAGAGATATTGAATTTATTTATTTATTATTTTTGTTTTGTTAGGGAAGGAGGAATAGCAAATTGTTTTTTTTTAAAACATTAGATGAAAGTGAAGAAGCATTGAGGAGGGGGTTTATATATATATAATATATGTGAGTTATGGTATCAGAGACAATATTGCGAATCGTAGCACCATGTTGGAGACGACCTTCTGTGAAGGGAGATCATTCAACTAGAGGAGATGTTAATGGAAAGTGTGATGGGCTTCTTTGGTATAAAGATTCTGGTAACCATGTTGCTGGAGAGTTTTCAATGTCTGTGATTCAAGCTAACAATCTTCTTGAAGATCATAGCAAGCTTGAGTCTGGTCCCGTTAGCATGTTTGATTCTGGTCCTCAAGCTACTTTTGTTGGTGTTTATGATGGTCATGGAGGTCCTGAAGCTGCTCGCTTTGTTAATAAACACCTCTTCGATAACATCAGAAGTAACTATGCCCTTCTCTTCTTCTTTTATGTTCCTCTTCAAAAATCTCAAATCCGACCTTTCTTGTATGTACTGAACTAGAATGTGGAGTGACACACTCTTTTGTCTGTTGCAGAGTTTACGTCAGAGAATCATGGGATGTCTGCATCTGTAATAACGAAAGCGTTTTTAGCTACAGAAGAGGAGTTTCTTTCTCTTGTGCGGCGGCAGTGGCAGACGAAACCACAGATTGCTTCTGTTGGAGCTTGTTGTCTGGTAGGGATCATATGTAGTGGATCTTTGTACATTGCTAACGCGGGTGACTCTCGGGTTGTGCTAGGAAGACTGGAGAAAGCATATAAAATTGTCAAGGCCGTTCAGTTATCCTCTGAGCACAACGCAAGTCTTGAATCTGTGAGAGAGGAGTTACGCTTGTTGCATCCTGATGATCCTCAGATTGTGGTCTTGAAGCACAAAGTATGGCGTGTCAAAGGTATTATACAGGTAAAACAAATATATACTTGAACGGTAATATTAGCAAATTGTCGATTCTCTAGACTATTGTTGCATAGTAGCGTGCCAAAAATCTGATTCTGAAGTTTTTTTGTTCTGTTTTCTTGAAGGTGTCAAGGTCAATAGGTGATGCATACTTAAAGAAAGCAGAGTTCAACAGAGAGCCGCTATTAGCAAAGTTCAGGGTGCCTGAGACTTTTCATACGCCAATCCTTAAAGCAGAGCCTGCAATTACAGTACACAAAATACATTCAGAGGATAAGTTTCTCATATTTGCATCAGACGGCTTATGGGAGCACATGAGCAATCAGGAAGCTGTTGACATTGTCAACACTGCCCCTCGTAATGTAAGATTCTTTCCTTCCTTCCTTCTCTCTTTCTTTCTTTCTGCCATATAGATTGAAACGTATGTATGTATGTATTCTGTGCAGGGGATTGCGAGGAAGCTCATAAAAACAGCTTTAAGAGAAGCAGCAAAGAAAAGAGAGATGAGATATTCAGATCTTAAAAAGATTGATAGAGGAGTGAGGAGACATTTTCATGATGATATAACAGTCATTGTTGTGTTTCTTGATTCACATCTTGTTAGTAGAAGCATCCTACGCCGACCTCTCATCTCCATCTCAGGCGGTGGTGACTTGGCTGGACCTTCTTCTACCACTTGACTCACTCTCACTACAATCTATATATATATTCTATATATATTACAACATATCCACTATATATAAAACACATTGCAGAAACACTTCATGTTCCTTCTCTTTTTTTTTTCTTTATATATAACCAAAAAAGAAAATCCTTTTAATTCTGTTTTTTATTCATCATAAACCAAAAAATGAAGAGTTGAAACACCAATGTATAGGTCTGAGTTATTATGATAAAAGAGATCACTTGTTGGAACGATATATATTACTGAATGCATCATCTACCATGTTTGCTTTTGTTATCTTGTGTGTTATGTATCAACATGGACATAAACGAATATGTAAATGATACATTAGAGACAGATAACTGTTGTAAATTCGTCTTTTATGCCAAAGACAAAATATATTGCTTTTCAGGGTCGGAGAGTTCAAATGAATCTTGTCAGTCACAAGTTAAAAAGCTTTGAAATATTATTGAAAACTCATGTTTCAGGTTTGAAGTTCATCCAACAGCTTCAAAATTTAGACAATAGTAATAAAGACAGCTCCATGGAAATGGATCTTGCACCCCCTTGGCATGTGATGGGCGTTGAATCATGTCATAACCAAGATAACGCGAACTACGAGATCTAGGTCATAAATGCTGGAGAAGCTCTGGTTTTGATCAAAGATATTATTTTCTCATCAAGGTTATATGTGAAATGCAGTTAGTAAAAAATGTTACATGTAAAATAATAGTATAAAAGCTAACTAGATCAACTGCAACAGATTCTGATGATGAATATGACCTAAGATTTATTTAGAAACTTAAATGAAGATCAGAGTCTCTGGACACAGGAGGAGATGCTTAAATGCTTCTGGTAGGACCACATGAGGCACATGTAAAAGTATTTATGGAGGCCCAACGATACATTTGTTTTATTCAAATGTTGTCTCTAATAATTAGTAAATTATCAATCATAATTAGTCATATAATGCTTTGCTGATGTGAAGTTTTTGAGTTTTTGTAATAGAGAAATCATCATGATTGCTCTGTTATATGCAAAAGACCTTGGGAAATATAAAGTTACTCCTCTATAATCCATGCATCATGGATCTTGTGGCATTGTATAATAACTACAACTAAGAACATGGATTAAGTGGTCATGTAAAAAGATTTTCATTTAGTATATAGATATATCACAAAACTATAAATAATTTATTAAAACCAGTGAATTACAAATCAAAATGAACTTATATTTTAATGTGATCATTGTTGTATACTTGATCAATCTGAATAGATCAAATATTTAAAGTGAAAAACTGACATACACACATGATCCTCCTCTTTATGCATAAAAAAATAAAAATAAAAATACATTTGTAAAGTTAGAAGTTAGAACAATAGTAGTAACACGCACATGCCCATGATACCATGCACATGCAATCTCTCTCTCTTTTCTTCCCTCGCCATTTCTATATAATCAAATATTATTCATATAACACCACTCTCTTCAGTCTTCACCGTCAAATATTTATTTCAAAAATGACAAAGTTGTTGGCATCGCCGCTTAGCTCATTACTCGCCGTCGCTTTTATCTCAGTCATCTCCGTCGTCCGATGCTGCTCACCTTCTGATCAGACAGCTCTCAATGCGTTCAAGTCGTCACTGAGCGAACCAAACCTCGGCATCTTCAACACTTGGTCTGAAAACACAGACTGTTGCAAGGAATGGTACGGTATTAGCTGCGATCCGGACTCGGGTCGGGTCACTGATATTTCTCTCCGGGGCGAATCCGAAGACGCCATTTTTCAGAAAGCAGGCCGGTCCGGTTATATGTCCGGTTCGATTGACCCAGCGGTTTGCGGCTTAACCGCACTCACTTCCTTCGTCCTCGCAGACTGGAAAGGAATCTCCGGCGAGATTCCTCCTTGCATAACCTCCTTAGCCTCGCTCCGTATCCTCGACCTCGCCGGAAACAGAATCACCGGAGAGATTCCAACCGATATCGGCAAACTCACCAAGCTCGGTGTTCTAAACCTCGCGGAGAATCGGATGTCCGGCGAGATTCCGTCGTCGTTGACGTCACTCACCGAGTTGAAGCATCTTGAGTTAACGGAAAACGGAATCTCCGGCGAGATCCCGGCGGATTTCGGATCGTTGAAGATGTTGAGCAGGGCGTTACTGGGCCGTAACGAACTTACCGGGTCACTTCCAGAGTCCATCTCGGGTATGGAACGGTTAGCGGATCTGGATCTATCCAGGAACCATATCGAGGGTCCGATACCTGAATGGGTGGGTAACATGAAGGTACTCTCTCTTTTGAATCTCGATTGCAACTCGTTAACCGGTCCGATCCCCGGTTCGATTCTCAGCAATTCCGGTTTTGGTGTTTTGAATCTGAGCCGAAATGCGTTGGAAGGATCCATACCCGACGTATTCGGATCCACAACCTATTTCGTGGCGCTTGATCTGTCTTATAATAGTCTATCGGGTCGGATCCCTGACTCGCTATCGTCAGCTAAGTTCGTGGGCCATCTGGATATCAGCAACAACAAGCTTTGTGGGCCTATTCCAACGGGTTCTCCTTTTGATCACCTTGAAGCGTCGTCGTTTAGTGACAATCAGTGTTTGTGCGGTGGCCCTTTGATGAAGACTTGTTAATAAACAATCGATATGGTTCCGGTTCTGCTGAACCGGGGTTTTATCAAGTTCCTTGTTGCTCTTGTTCCATATTGGTTTTTTAACTGTTTATTTATTACTCTTTCAAATTATAAGTGCCACATGTTGGCTATGAATTGCTACAATGGTCCAATCTGTTTCCAGGTGTATGGAATATGGTAGCACATGTTATACATCTTATATGTTATATCATTTGTTTAAGAACTATGCAATACAGCACTGAATTGATAATGATGAGACAGAAAAAGCCAAGACATTGTGGCTTTCATTCAGATGAAGTTCTAATGAAATTTTAAACATCAATATGTAACATTATAACAATCTAATGAATTCATAATTATAAACATCTCAATCATGTAAAAGCAGCTAATAAATGATACTTCTAAACATGATTGTCATGAGCTGTCTTTCTTTCAGAATTATTGAAAAGGATGAAGACAACGGTTAAAACATTAAAACAATTGTTTCACAGTCGCAAGCTTCTCCATGCATATGACTTCAAAAATAGTAAACAAAATCGAAAGGAATGAAACCAACTTCAGAGATCTTTATGCACACCTAACATCAATCTTCATCTGTTATCTCCTTTCCTTGGCTCATCTTCTCCTTATGCCATTTACAGAATCCATCAACCAACGCATCCTTCATCCAAGCGTGCCTGCAACTCTCTACAGCTTCTCCAATTGTCAGCCATGTCCTTGTTCTAGTATTCTGTTCAGGCCACGTCTCTAGCTCTTCATTCACATACAAGGCGTACATTGACGCTTTACATAAACCTTCTGGGCTAAACTCATCTTGGTGTGTTTTGCTCTTGAACTCATAGTCTCCCAAAAAATCCTGCAAAAAATGTCACCTGTTACTAACACACTGTGCTAACATTATTAACAAAGGGTGGCTACGCAATGTCAAAAGTTTTTTTTACCATTAAAATCCCACGGACCCCTGCTTCTTCCACTGCTTCCCTTACTGCAGCTTCTTTCACTGTCTCATCATTCTCCCATCCTCCCTATATATGTATCCATCCATGAATCAAAAATATGTTGTTTACTTCAAATCAAAAGCAAGAAGAAATGGCGTGTTTGCTTTATTTATACCTTGGGAAACAAAAGTCCGGGTCCGCTAGATGAGCTGATCATCAACACTTGAACCACTTTCTCATTGCCATCTTCTTCAGAGTTTAGATACCTAAACGGAATACACCTACAAAAACGCGTGCCAATGAGCTTGTTAAGCAAGGTCCATCATCATCTCCACAAAACACAAAATCAAAGACAACTAAAACTCAAAGTCAGATACTTGACACCATAACAAAGTCTTTTTTTTTTTTTTTTTTTTTTTGGACTAATACACCATAACAAAGTCTAAAGCATGTCAAAACTACAAAATCCTATTGCACAGGCAGGCCTTACAATATCCTATATTGTCTGCTTGTTAAACACCAATTGCATGAATCTTCTCAAATCGAGATTCAAACGCAGTATAATCTTGCATATCACTCAATAACCCAAATAAAATTTCCCACCTTTTTATACCCATCATCATGCATGATCGATAGATAGCCCCACCAATGAGAACGAATCTCATTACAAACCAAAGCATGAACTCCAAAGAGACAACACATACGCATATTATGCAATAAAAGGAACAAGGGTGGATCGAAAAAACACAGTACCCAGCTACGAGACGCGAACCATCCTTGTAACGTTGCTGGAGCCGACCCGTACGCGCGACCAAATCACACATCACCACCACCACCACCAAATATACAACAGCTAGAGAAGAAAATTCGAATTGTTGGCCATCAACATGAAGAAACTAAAGACAATAATCTTCACGCCTCTTTTGGATACACCCCACAAATGCGACTCTTCTACCTCCACCATTGCTGCCTCCTAAGATTCCAACGGTCCAGAAGAGATCTCCCCATTGATCTAATCTGACGGCTAGGGTTAGATCTAGGGCTCCTACATACACAACTCAGATTTGTATTTTTTTGGGTTCAAAAATAATAAAATATTAATTTATCGGGCCAGTAGGGAAGAAGCAAACCGAGAGCGCGAAGAACGGATCTGCACCGTCAGCTAATCACGTGGGCTATGGGACCAATTACTGGGCCCATTATGTTTCCGTTTATGGGCCCACCTTTTATATCTTAACCGGTTTAGGTCTATATGTCAAATAAAAGATGTGATGCTGCATCTAAAACATTTGTAAACAAAGAGGACTATATTGCAAAAGCCACCGTTTATGGGGCCCACTTTAATATCTCATCAGGATTTAGGTCAAATATTGCACGGATAATAGATAGGGCACTGAATCTAAAACTTCTGTAAACAAAGGGGACCAGATTGCAAAAACACTACACCTCCTTGATTTTAGATTCTTCCTTCCACCATTGGGATCAAAAAACGAAAGCGCTTGACAGCTCATCTCTGTGATGTGAAAGACACGACGTAGCCAGCAAACATTACCCAAATCGATAACAGAAAAAAAAAAGTCTTCACTCCAAGGAGCTAAGAGTGGCGCTTCTCCGGCGAGATTTGATTCAATGTCTTCCTCTTTTACCCCCGGTCAGAATCAGAGCCCGGGAAGCTCCCGGTTGCTTCAGCTTGGGGTTGCCGGCTCCGCTTCGCGCCTTAGATCTTCTTCCTCCAAGAAGCCGCCTGAGCCGCTGCGCCGAGCCGTGGCGGATTGCCTCTCTTCCTCCCATCCTCCGGCTACATCTCACCATGGCGCGATCCCTTCCATAGCACCGTCTGAAGCTCTTAGGAATCTCAGGGTAATGGAATTATTGGCTTCTCTCCTCTCTCTCTCTCTCTCTCTCTCTCTCTCTCTCTCTCTCTCTCTCTCTCTCTCTCTCTCTCGTCTTTGGGGCTGATAGATCCTGTTTAAGATGTGTTAAGAGAGGCTATACACGAATAGCAAACTCCACTGATAGATCTTATTGGTGTTCCATTGATAAACGAGTTCTATGTAGATAGTAGTGATGTTGCAATTGATTCTTGAAGCTGCGAATGTTGTTTTCTCTTGTGCTATATACACCACACATCACTCGTATTGTTGTTTCTGAAGCCATTGGATTTGAATCCCAAAGTGGATGCAAATTTTGTGGTGAAGGGATATGTGATGGAGGAGGCGTGGTTTGGTTTATCTATGTTATTGGCTTAGTAGGACCTTTCTAATTGCTTGGGAATAGTTTTATGCGTCTATGGATAGTGTATGACCGACCCTCACACAATCACTTGCAGGATTATTTATCAGCCACTGGCACGACTGATTTGGCCTACAACATGCTGTTAGAGCATACTATAGCAGAGAGAGATCGCAGGTGATTTACTCTTCTTGACTCGTCTACATGTATATTTGGTCATTCCGAAACTTTCTCATGTCATCTTAGTCAGACTCTGGTATAAGATTTAAGCCTTAAAATTCAGGAGATATTGTCTAGGAATATAAATATTTCTCAGTAATAGTAGTTTTTTTCTAATGCTCAATCACTTTTCTGCAGTCCAGCTGTGGTGACGAGGTGTGTGGCATTACTGAAACGGTATCTCTTAAGGTAATATAGTCTAGTCGAATAACTTGATTATTTTCATTTGCTTCTTTGAACTAGCCCCTCACTCATCCTTCTTACTATTACCATAATTTCTTCTCCGTTTATGGGATTGTTACGTTTGGTTAATTATTTAGTAGATCATTTGAATACATAATGGCTGTTCGGGATTAGAGATTTAGTGTGCATTTTTTTTGGCTATATTATGAGGGTTGTCTGCAGTGTCAAACATGTCGTCCAGTGTTTTCCATGGATTATATTTTTTACATTATAATGATCCTAGGTGTTCCTACACTACAGATATAAGCCTGGGGAGGAGACACTACTGCAGGTCGATAAATTTTGCGTGAACCTGATTGCTGAATGCGATGCTAGCTTGAAGCAAAAATCATTGCCTGTTTTATCAGCACCAGCGGGTGCTTCTCCTTTACCAGTGTCCAGTTTTGCTTCTGCAGCTTTGGTGAAGTCATTGCATTATGTGCGTTCTCTTGTCGCACTGCATATCCCAAGGCGATCCTTTCAACCAGCGGCATTTGCGGGAGCTACTCTTGCGTCAAGACAGTTATTGCCATCTCTATCTTCTTTGTTGAGCAAATCATTCAATTCTCAATTAAGTCCTGCAAATGCCGCAGAGTCTCCTCAGAAAAAGGATGCTGCAAATCTGTCTGTTTCAAACTTGTCAAATATAGAAGAATTTAATGCTATGGAAGACTCTGAATACATATCATCAGACTTACTGAATTGGCGTTGGGTTGGGGAGCTCCAGTTTTCATCAGCTACTTCTGAAAGGTACGTCGTACATGATTCTTTTCTTAAAAATGATCAAACGCACATTTGTCTCTTTTCTTGACTATATACTAAATTAGTATCACAAGCAATTCCTTCGTTGCATGGCAATAGTACTTGGATATCACTGAATGTATTCTCTCTGCATGGTTAGTGAACGCCCTGTGAATCTCCAAGACATGAACAATTGTAATCTTTTGGAAGTTGGTGCTGCCGGCCTGCTCGTAGGAGATATGGAAGCTAAAATGAAGGGCCAACACTGGAAATATTTTGGTACCGCAGAGATGCCTTACTTAGAACAGCTGCTGCAGCCAGCTTCAGTCACGATGATAACAAACTCAGCCTCGGCTCGTTCCCATTTGAGAGCGATAACAGCTTCCAAACGCGCTAGAACTGGCCCTCAGCAGATCTGGTATGTATTATCTTGTGTTTTTTTCTGAAGTAAACTGCAAAGTGATGACATAGGATTATGCTTGCATTTTATACCTTGCAAGCTTTAGCGTGAATTCCAAGATTTCAAGAAGTGATTAAAATTATTTCCTCTACAACAGATGCCAGCTGTTAATTGTGATAATGCAATAGAGGCAGAAACATGGATTTAAATTTTGATTTAAGGGGATTTTCTTAAATGGTACTTTTTGGAAACCAGCACGCTGTTGATTACAAAAATCCTCCATTTGATGTAAAAAAAACTAATGACCCGGTCTGCATTGTTTGAGATTGTTCTACAACTGACAGAACGGCATTTCCGGATAGTTTCGAAAGAATCAAATAAATGGTGCTATTTAAAATAGATATCTTTGCAGGGAATGCAGTTTTGCATGATTGGACCTAACGAGGATGATGTTTTGGAAATTATTATTATATTAAAGCATAAAATCTGTTTTGAAAGTTAGTCTGAGTTCGTAGATTGAAGATTTGCATGATCTGCAGGGATGATTCCACAGTGAGCACATTTCGTCCACGTGCCAGACCACTTTTTCAGTATCGTCACTACAGGTAAAAAATGGATATCTTTATGATCTTTGGGTCCTTCATTTACTTAATGCTACTCATTTATTTCTTGCTGAAGTCTTCCTTGATAGTATTAAGGTTATGTCACTTAATAAGGGTTTCCTTTTTGAACATCGACTGTAATAGCTAATAATACTAGACTCTCTAAGGTTTGAATCGGTAAGCGACTGACAAAGAGCTGCAGTTGAATAAACCCTCAACGTTCAGTATATATTTATTTGACTGTAATTTATGGGTTGTTTGAGACTTGAGAGTGCCTCTTCTATTGTGTATGTGCATGATGGATCAAGCCGTTTGCGTAAATAACTGCATTTATTGGCTGTTGTGTGAAAAGGGATTATCTGCATGGAAGCATCTTTCTGATGCAAATTTTATCTTTCATCTCTATCACAACAAATGACTATCGTTCCCTGCACGATTTTGCAGTGAACAACAACCACTGCGCCTAAACCCTGCCGAGGTAGGTGAGGTGATCGCTGCTGTTTGTTCCGAGGCATCATCCACCCCTTCAAATCCAATGACCGTATCACCTCAATTAAATAGCAAGCCTGGGAAGCCATCAATGGACGTGGCTGTGAGCGTCCTGATAAAGCTTGTAATTGACATGTACGGTTTGCTACACTGCAGCCAACCTAATTGTGTAGACTCACTTCTAGTTATCCTTTCCCCCCTTTTTTTATTGTTGACAAGCTTATGGTACTCCGATTTGAAAACCCTGTCTTCTTAGGTATGTCTTGGACGCTAGAATTGCTGCTCCTCTTACTCTGTCCATGCTCGAGGTGTGACTTCTAGTCAGATACAGAATTGTGATATTTACACTGCCTGCTAACTATTCCACCCACGCCTGCAAATCTTTTCAGGAAATGCTATGCTCCACAAATGCAGCTTGTAGGATTCGTGTATTTGATTTAATTCTTAATTTAGGAGTTCATGCACAACTTTTAGAGCCAAAGATAAGTGATAGTGCTACAACCATCGAGGAAGAATACGCCCAAGAAACATTTATCGAAAATGAAAACAGGATACTGCTTCAAGGGACAAGAACGAAAGACTTGCCTAAGTTGTCAAGCACTTCTTCAGCTATTGAGAACTTTGAGTCCTGGATATTAAAAATCTTATTTGAAATTCTACTTCTCCTAGTTCAGGTATCTTACTCTCTTCTTGCTTCTCTGTTTGATGTCAAATCTAGAATTGTGTTGGATTTTATACCTTCAAAATTGTTTTGGTAGGTTGAGGAAAAGGAAGAATCCGTCTGGGCATCTGCTCTCAGCTGCTTGTTATATTTTGTCTGTGACAGAGGCAAAATACGAAGAAACCAGCTAAATGGTCTTGACATAAGGGTATGTTAGTCCTATGAGGCTGAATATTATCTTTGTCTTCTGCTGTGTGGATGATTCCTTGTTTTATTTCCCTCCTCTCTTTAGATTTGTTTTATAGATATTTGTATCTGTGATCTGTGTTTCCGGCTGCATGCTACCATTACATTGGCTCTTATGCTAAGTTGTGCTTTCTGACGAGCCAGTCACTTTCCGTGAATCAGGTTATCAAAGCTCTTCTGGGAACTAGCAAAAGAAATTCTTGGTCAGAAGTTGTTCATTCCAAGCTTATTTGTATCATGACAAACATGTTTTATCGATCTCCAGAACTAGATGGTTCTAACAAAGCAACTTCAAGTGCCTCAAATTTTCTTATAGAACAGGTGGATCTGATTGGTGGCGTGGAATTCATTTTCTATAAGGTACTGCGAATATATACTCGGTCCTTTCTCAGAAACCGTTCGAAGAGATACTTTAACCCTCAGTTATATTTTCTATTAAACTAAGGGAGTCATCTTATTGGTACAGTACTCTTTGGCAACAACTAGAGAGGAAAGAAGAAATCTCTACTCGGTTTTATTTGACTATGTCCTGCATCAAATTAATGAGGCATGCTCAGTTGGTGGTCTTTCTGAGTACACTGATGATGAGATTCAACCTTTGGCTGTTCGGCTTGCTCTTGCTGATGCACCAGAAGCTTTCTACATTTCTGTTAAGCTTGGTGTTGAAGGCATAGGGGAAATCCTGCGAAGATCAATTGCTGCAGCATTGTCTGGGTTCAGCAACAGCGAACGTCTTAACCAGGTAGGTTCACAACAGCAAATTGTTTCTGATCGGTTCGATAAAGAGTCTTTGTGTATATTGTTTGCCAGTCAAAGCTCATTTCTAACTCCCTTTTTCCTTACTCGCAGCTTTTGGCAAATATAACAGAAAAATTTGATACGATAATAGGTTCGTTTACTCACTTGGACAAAGAGTTCCTGCATCTCAAACAAATAACCAAATCGTCCAAGTTCATGGACAACGTTCAAGCGTTAAGAAGTGATATTAGCTTGTCAGTGAATCTAGCTTGGGCTACTTTGCACTCTCTTCTTCATTCAGAAAGAGCCACATACCGTCAAAATGGATATATCTGGTTGGGGGATCTTTTGATTGCGGAAATTAGCGAAGAGGGTGGTGGAAGTATATGGCTGAGCATAAAAGATCTGCAGAAAAAGATTGCCCACTGTGGTGCCTCGGACTCTCTGATTACATCTGATATACCTATTTCCATACATCTTCTGTGTGGACTCTTGAAGTCAAAGAATAGTGTTATAAGATGGGGTTTCCTGTTCATTCTGGAGAGGCTTCTTATGCGTTCCAAGTTCTTACTAGATGAGAATGAGACACAGCGATCAATTGGTGGTAATGCTAATCAGGATCAGAAAGACACACGACTAGAGAAAGCAAACGCTGTTATAGACATAATGAGCAGCGCTTTGTCTTTGATGGCACAAATAAATGAAACTGACCGGATTAATATCTTAAAGGTACATATTCTTGGGATCCTTTTGTTTGCTCTTTTCTTTTGCTTTGTCAAATATCCTATTAAAGGCCCCTCTAAAGCTTGCTGATATTCACCAGAAATATATGTAATATATATTTGAGTAACTGGAATCAAAGACGACTACTTCTCTATTTCTTATTAGAAATTTTCTAAAAGTTTTAGTTAATCTTTGTCTTCTCTCTGTTGGTTCCAAGCAGATGTGTGACATTCTTTTCTCGCAATTGTGCTTGAAAGTTCTGTCTACTGATGAGGAAACAGTTCCCAGTTCTGCTGATAGAAATAGTAAATTCGAAACATCCCATCGTAACAGCTATAAAGAGAGTATGGATGATGCTGACACCAGGCCTCGGTACAACAATGTCCCTGTTTCAACGTGCGAGACAGCGTCGATGGCAGCAATGCTTCTTCGTGGACAAGCCACCGTCCCTATGCAGCTGGTTGCGCGTGTTCCAGCGGCTTTGTTTTATTGGCCCTTGATTCAGCTAGCAGGTGCAGCAACTGACAACATTGCACTTGGTGTCGCCGTGGGAAGCAAAGGAAGAGGAAATATCCCAGGGGCAACCTCTGATATTCGAGCCACCCTGCTATTACTTCTGATCGGTAAATGCACCGCAGATACAGTTGCTTTTCAAGAAGTTGGTGGAGAGGAGTTCTTTAGGTGATTCATTAACTCTTCCATCCTTCCAAACACAGTTGATTTATCTGTGCTAACATGTTTCATGGCATTTAAAAATTTATGTTTATGTATGCAGGGAACTCCTGGATGATACTGACTCAAGGGTGGCGTATTACTCTTCAGCATTTCTACTAAAGGCAAGAAAATTTCTCAAACTCACCATTTTGATTTTGAAAGACATATACATCAGAAGGAAATTAAGTTTTTTTAAAATCTTTTTTTTTTCTGTTTATTTTTTTGCTCACTGGTTAAAGTTTCGGTTATTTCAGAGGATGATGACGGAGGAACCAGAAAATTACCAAAACATGCTTCAGAAGCTTGTCTTTAAGGCTCAGCAGGTAAATGCTATTTTAATAATTCCGAGTGTGAAGTCAGAGAGCCTCTCAATATCATTGAGCTTTTGCTTTTGTTTTGTGCCACATATAAATACTATTCTTGTGTTGTGCAGAGCAACAATGAGAAACTGCTGGAGAATCCATACTTGCAGATGTGTGGTATACTCCAGCTATCAAACGAGCTTTGACCTCGGGGGGGCTCTCATAAGTCTCCAGTTTCTTTAGCACCACCGCCAAAAAGAAGAAGACGAGAATTTAGTGAAAGTAAAAGACAATTCATAGATACTGGACTCGTCCGCTGAAAGTAGCAAGGGGGAGGGGGAGGGGGGAATCTGCAAGTGAATTCAGACATGGCTTCTTGTGTGACAGCTACTTTGGTGAGTTCATCTAAGATCTGGTTTTGATTGAGATCTGAAGAAAGCTGCTGATAGTAAAGCGTTGGCTGAAGGGATCAATGTGATCATATGACACATCCGCCTTCTCCTTTTTCTGCGGGAATGGCGCTGATATTTAAGGAACTTACAGAAACAGTGAGCTTCTGTTAACTGTTGGCATATGTAATTTTTGGCCTAACAAACTGAAGATTTTTTCCCTTATGTTCTTGTGTGTGTAAAATTTAACAAAAATCATGAACAACAGAGGCTGCAGCTCCAGAAAATTTTATTTTTTTCATGGCGCTCAGCTTTTGTACAGAGTCCGGAACAAAACCAATTAGGGGGTTGTGTTGTGTAGAGAACTAGAGAGATAGAGATACTTTTTGGCCTTTGTGTGTCGAATGTTTTGCCTTATGGGTGATGTGAAAGTTGAACCTAACCAGTGCTTTTTGTTGTTGTTTCTGGCTGCCATTATTTCGTTAAGAGATACTAACCATGTTTATGATGTGTGTGTACGAAAAAGCCTGAATCACACCAATTTTGATAATAGAAGGGGAATCAAGAGAGAAACAATAGTAAAAGCCTGAATCACACCATTTAATCACGTTGTGAAAATGCCAGTAATTAAGTAATGGGCCAATTAAGTAATGGGCCAGGCTTGACTCGTGGCAAAGTAAAAGAAACGCTCAGACATCGAGACTCTGAGATCCAATAGCTGTTCTGTTGTGTCAATCGAGTCTGGTTCCTGGTTCCTGGTTCCTGGAGATCTGATCATTTTCCCACCGATTCTCACCGTCCTGATAAAAAGGTAAAGCTTGCTCTAATATTAATTATCTACGCATTCTTTCTTGGGAGATCTGGTTCCAGCAAGTGTGTGTATTTTTGATCTGCTCACTCTGAGTCTAAGTTTGTGTGTTTTCTCGCGTCAGAAAGCTTTTCTCTGGGCGCCATCTGTGTAATGGTCCTTTGAATCTGTCTCTGTCAATTTTCTCTTGTCGGATTGTGTCACGTTTTTTGTTTTACATATGTTTTGAGTCTCAACAACCTCTTCTCCAATGTGATCCCATAGCGGAGTGGATATCGCGTTAGACTCCGAATCTAAAGGTCGTGGGTTCGATTCCCACTGGGATCATACTGTTTTGCTTGCTTTTTGGGGAGGTTAATGCCACTATTAATTAATCAATGTGTTCTCTTAGCAATATAATCAACTAAATTTATAGGTCTAGCTATTATAGTCGGGTTTATGGAGATCATCAGCTGTATGTTGTTGTTTACCGTAATGATATTGCAAAGCAGTTTAGCGTGATTAACACATTTTCTTTCTCTTTGCAATATATAGTCTACCTAATAGACTCATCTGTGAACTTTGTGTTTTGTGATGATACATTTTGATGAATTGGCTTAGATACAAGATGAACATTGGGCTCAGTTTTACTGATACATAGAAGAAAAAAAAAGACTTGTTTTTTGCTAAAATGTATGTTTGTGTTGGGTGCAGATGATCGATGATCAAGATTTGGGGTTTATAGTCAATTTCCTTGGCATCTTCATCTTTGCATTGGTAATTGCTTATCATTACGTAGCTGCTGATCCCAAATACGAAGCCACTTGAGAGAGTGGATGTATTTTTAGATAATGATGTTAGACTTCTTTTTTCTTTCTTTTAAGTTTCATCTGTTTTAAACCTGAGAAGAGAATAATAACAGTCTTTGTTTAGAATGAAAATGTTGTGAAGATGTTCCTAATCCATTTCACATCTTTATTTCAATTTTGGATTGATGAATTTACTTGTAATTAGCACTTTATTACTTCATTGAGCTATAAAGTCAGTAGACATGCTTCGTTCCCACAAAGCCACAACCAGAGACTTTGTAACTCAATGACCATAGATCATCTGTTTTTACGTGATAAGATCCGATCTAATGAATTGAAATATTTTTCATGATTCATATGTTAACTCATTCTTTTACGCATATAGTAATAAATTCATATGGACGATCGAAATGTTTAAAAAGTAAAGCTCCTGGTAATAACCGACCACCTGACTTCTCTTCAAAACGGCTGTGTTTTAACATTTTTTAAAAGAGGTCTCTGGAAGGAGCGAGAAACCAATACAAAAAAGGAAAAGGCGGAAAAAATAAAGATCCAACGGCTGAAATCTCATAAACTGAACATTCTCGAATTTCTTTCTGAGTCAATATTTAAGCACCTCTCCCTCCCTTCTCATTCTCATGCACAGAAACATAAACCAAAAAGAAAACACACTTTCAAATTTGCGAAGAAGAAAGCTTTGATTAACCTAATGGCGTCGGGTAAAGGCGAAGGTCCAGCGATCGGAATCGACCTCGGTACTACCTACTCATGCGTCGGCGTATGGCAGCATGACCGCGTCGAGATCATCGCCAACGATCAAGGCAACCGCACCACTCCTTCCTACGTTGCCTTCACTGACAGCGAACGTCTCATCGGAGACGCCGCTAAGAATCAGGTCGCTATGAACCCTACCAACACCGTCTTCGGTAAGCTCTCTCTTCTCAACTGCTTCTTCTGATCTCAAAATATATTTCAGATTTTGTGTAGCTCAGATCTGAATCGGATTGACGATTTGTCGTCTACGTTTTATGCAGATGCTAAGCGTCTTATCGGTAGAAGATTCAGTGATCCCTCTGTTCAAGCGGATATGAGGCACTGGCCTTTCAAGATCGTTTCCGGCCCATCGGAGAAGCCCATGATCGTCGTCAACCACAAGGGAGAGGAGAAACAGTTCTCCGCGGAAGAAATCTCTTCAATGGTTCTCACAAAGATGCGTGAGATCGCAGAAGCCTTCCTCGGAACTTCGATCCAAAACGCTGTCGTTACAGTCCCCGCTTACTTCAACGACTCTCAACGTCAAGCGACGAAAGACGCCGGAGTCATCTCTGGGCTCAACGTGATGCGTATCATCAACGAGCCAACCGCTGCCGCGATTGCCTACGGTCTCGACAAGAAGGCCACGAGCGTCGGCGAGAAGAATGTGTTGATATTCGATTTGGGAGGTGGGACTTTCGATGTGTCTTTGCTTACGATTGAGGAAGGTATCTTCGAAGTGAAAGCTACTGCTGGTGACACTCATCTTGGTGGTGAGGATTTTGATAATAGGATGGTGAATCATTTCGTTCAGGAGTTTAAGAGGAAGCATAAGAAGGATATTACTGGGAATCCAAGAGCTTTGAGGAGGTTGAGAACAGCTTGTGAGAGAGCCAAGAGAACTCTTTCTTCAACTGCTCAGACTACGATAGAGATTGATTCTTTATACGAAGGGATTGATTTCTACACGACTATAACGCGTGCGAGGTTTGAGGAGTTGAACATGGATCTGTTTAGGAAGTGTATGGAGCCGGTGGAGAAGTGTTTGAGAGATGCTAAGATGGATAAGAGCAATGTTCATGATGTTGTACTCGTTGGTGGCTCCACTAGAATCCCTAAAGTGCAGCAGCTTTTGCAAGACTTTTTTAATGGGAAGGAGCTTTGTAAAAGCATTAACCCCGACGAGGCTGTTGCTTATGGAGCAGCTGTTCAAGCTGCGATTTTGAGTGGGGAAGGGAATGAGAAGGTTCAGGATTTGTTGCTTCTTGATGTCACTCCTCTGTCTTTGGGTTTGGAAACTGCTGGTGGTGTGATGACTGTCTTGATTCCGAGGAACACCACGATTCCGACCAAGAAGGAGCAGGTCTTCTCGACTTATTCGGACAACCAGCCTGGTGTGTTGATTCAAGTCTACGAAGGAGAGAGAGCAAGGACCAAGGACAATAACCTTTTGGGGAAGTTTGAGCTGAGTGGCATCCCACCTGCTCCACGAGGTGTTCCTCAGATCACCGTCTGTTTTGACATCGACGCCAATGGTATTTTGAACGTGTCTGCTGAAGACAAGACGACCGGTCAGAAGAACAAGATCACAATAACAAACGACAAGGGGAGGCTATCGAAGGAAGAGATTGAGAAGATGGTACAAGAAGCAGAGAAGTACAAAGCAGAGGATGAAGAACACAAGAAGAAGGTCGATGCAAAGAATGCTCTAGAGAACTATGCGTACAACATGAGGAACACGATTAAAGATGGGCAGATCGCGTCCAAGCTGGATGCTGCTGATAAGAAGAAGATCGAGGATGCAATCGACCAGGCTATTGAATGGTTGGAGGGAAATCAGCTGGCGGAGGCAGATGAGTTTGAGGATAAGATGAAGGAGCTGGAGTCTCTTTGTAACCCAATCATTGCGAGAATGTACCAAGGCACTGGTGCTGACATGGGTGGCGCTGGTGGCATGGACGACGATGCTCCCTCTGGTGCTAGTGGCGGTGCTGGACCAAAGATTGAAGAAGTTGATTAAGTGTCTTAGCCTTATTGTTGTTTTGGATTTGCTTTATAATATTTCAGTTGTCTGCTTATTTTGTTAAGTTCTCTATATGTACTTTAAAACGGCTTTGTGACCGGTATGGTTGCTTTTAAGTCTTTTCATGTCTGCTTTTTGCGATGTTACATCTAAGCAAAGCAAATGGAAATATTATTAAATATGAATAATCCAATGATTACATGAACCAATAAAATCCTTTAACAAGTTATACGACGACACGTTCTCACTCCAGCATAAACGGACGGAGACAGACGCGAACTTCATGCTCCTCTGGACCCATACGGTGTTTAGGTACTAAAACCTCTAGTGTTGTTCCAGTCTCGTCCCTGTAAGCCTCGAGCTTGGCGTCGTCTGGAATCCGGTTTGGTAGGGAGACTTCCCGTACGAATTCTCCTGGTGGGCAGTGCTCTGGTGTCGGATCAGTTAGCTTAAATGTTCTGTCATGTCTCTTGATGAATGGCTCACATGCTGTACTTGTACACGATATCTTCACTATTCCATGTGTTGGTGTATTCCTCCATGTTACTTTCACCCTTTCCGGATCAACTAGTGGCAGGCTCACAATTATCAAGAACCCTTTGTCATCTTCGTATATCGTTTTCGCAGCTGTCACTGGCCCGTGCACGTTCTTCATCACCCCAGTGAAATCATTTGACCATGGCAGATCTGTTGTGTTTATTTTCATGTCCAGGGATTTCTCACTTGAGCTTGAGTCATCGCAGTTTCCTAGAGCGAGACAATCTCTTTTGCGTTTATTGTTGCAAGCGAGTTGTGCTTCCACTGAGTCAACTGCATGGTTTGGTGAATGTGTAGACAGAGTCATAAAGGTCCCGTTCAGCTTTTTAAGCTGGGTGTGACCGTTAGCTTTAGCCTGAGTCATAGGTCGCTCAGCCTCCAGTTCCGTGGTTGGGAGATTCCTCCATGAACCGTAATCACTCGCCTCAAGCGGAATAGCAAAGTTCACATCTCGACCTGTGAGTTCCGTCCACTTCTTCTTTTCATCCTCGTTAAGTACAGAAAGGTTTGGTGACTGAACAACTTCGATTCCATGGAGGCACTGTGGGTTAGAAAGACCACGGTAATGTTTCCTCTGCATCCTATGAGAGCGGACGAAACCTTTGTCCACACTAAAAGGAAAAGGACGCTCACCCTCGCGTGAGTGGCCGTTCATGTAACTCCTCAGCTGCATCTTGCCCAGTGCATTTTCAGGCTTCTCCTTGAACACCCACATGTACATATTCTCCATATCATGCTGAACCAAGAAGGAGTCAAGCTGCAAATCAGATTTATCATACCCAGACAACCCATTGCTGTCCCTCATTAACTTGTTTTTAGACTTGTCATCCAAAACAGGCTTGAAGTAAAAGCTAAAGAAAAGCCAAGCACCCCAAGCACTATCAACACGCTTGTTGTGCTTCTTAGCAACCTTAGGCACATGAACAACAGCCTCAGGCTCATAAATCTGAGGCCCAAGTCCAACATCCAAGATGTCACAGTGTTCGTTCCACAGAAACAGAGACGGGCTTGCCTCAGATGAGAGCGGGAGATTGATATCAGGGGGACCCGTAAGTAAGAGGGACCGGTTAGTCTCCCTCTCTGATTCTTCATGAGTAAAAGCATCTGAGTCCATGGAGAGTAGTGTTGAGGGGTGATAATTCTCCATAGACAGGGTTGTAATGAGAGTCTCACCCATGTTGTTCAGTTCTTGCTGGTTATATATTAAAAGAAGCAATCTCCTTTTCTACTATACGCAGTAGCTAGAAAGACTTGAGCATCAATCGACAAAACCATAGCTGCAACTCAAGGATATCTTCATCTCACAAGATCTCACGATTCCCACCACAAAGTTTTCTTTTTTCACTACAAAGCTCCAAAACAAATGGCCTAAGAGACAGTAGCACACATGAATCCCACCTGAATAACAAAGAATTGGATTAACCTCAACCTAATTCCAACAAGCCCTTTTCAAAACCCTAGCTAACTCCAAATCAGATTTATAAAAAAAAAAAACAATCGAATTAAGGATCTGGAACAAGATCATCACCAATCTTATCCAAAAATCTGATATTCGAACAGTGATGATTCCTTTCGTGTAATTGCAAAATCAAGAGATATTTTGAATTCAGCTACAAACCAATTGGATCATTAATCGACGAATTGAGAAGGATAAAGGAACGAGGAAGCTAACCACGATGAACAAATCCAAAGAGAAGAGTGCTTATCGGCGGAGGAGGAACGGAGGCGCTTCTGTCAATATGATCCCCAAATGTTTGAGAGGAGCTACACACATAGAGAGACTTTAAAGACTCGCAGTTTTTTGACGGGAGACGCTGTTAATTAACGGAGTTGAGAGGCTTTGCGTGAGTTAATAGTAACGCCGTCAGTCTTGACTGACCATTGATTCCAAAAGGTTAATGACCTTAGCTAATGACTTGTGGTAATAAAATCTGTGTTATTAGGTATTATATCTTTTATTTGAAAATATGTATTTTTATATTCCATTTTCTGAAAGAAAGTGGCAGGGCAATGATTTTATAAATTAGTGACAGGGTAATAAGATGACATATGGCAAATTTCACTATTCTAAAAACAATTGGAATATTATGCAAATTGTGAATTAAAAAAGTTAGAAACAAAAAAAGAAGAAAAAGAGAGATAAAGTAATAATATGCATCAGTGAAATTGGTAAGAAATCGCCACTTATTTCAATTATGCACACAAGATAATACTTTCTATTTTTTAAAAAATTTATGATGTAATATGTTTTATATCAACTTTAATAAAACAAGGAGTTAAAAAAATTAAGCTTAACTCTAGACATAGACATGACTAAGATTTATAAGGTCAAATACATTTTAAGGTAAATCTTGATATTTTATTTTTCCAATTTCACGATCATAAAACATATGTATATAATTTCTTTAAAATTTAGAAATTAAAGAGAATATTTTATTAAATTTTATTTCATATCAGCCTTCTTTTCAGATGCTGGAATATAGACTTATAAACTTTGAGAGTCCTTAGTTATGATTATTTGTTTTGGTAATCATGTTAAATACATTAGCTATGATATTTCTCCCACAAGGAGTTTAAACTATATATATATAGGGCAAAGCAAAGCAGTACTTAGAAATGATGTAATTTGTTTATGTTTAGCTTCAGGAAGTTGTGCCTAGTCTTGGGAATGCATCTTCACACTATAACATAAGACAAATGAATGGTCAAAAATATATCTGAGATGACATGAGAGTGTTATGCCAAATATTATGTGGTGTTCAGATGAGAACGACGACTATATATATGACTGGTCAAAGAATAGGAATGAGTTGAATTCAAGAAGAATTTTTGTTATCTTATTACCTATTATTTCAAGTGAAAACATCACGAATGGAAACCATTCTTGTTGATAATGTTAGGATTGCTATCTTATCTGATCCGTTTTGAATGCGGATATTGCTTGATTATAGTTGTTATGGTCTTCAAAAAGAGAGATTTGAGATAAGTCTCATGTCTACATCAGTAGGTCAACTGCGGTGTTGCTAATGCAAAATATATACTATATACGTGCAATCCAATCCAACATAAACTATGCTGAGATGGTAACCAGTGACTGAACTTACAAGTGTGTAGTTGCAAAAGACACATTTATAGACTCTCAAAGATTTCAGATTTCATATAATTCTATATGGAAACACCCTGCTTCTTTTTTCGGAGACATAACAAGAAATTCCGATTGATGGGTTCTTTAAGAAGTTTCCAACCATATATAACAATAGATTTTAAATGTTTATAAAATTGTCAACTTAGTAGAAAACGTTAAAGCACGCTTTAATAATATAATGAACATAAAATGTGATACACTATAGTAGTTATATTCTTCTTGTGTTGGCACCGCCCATTGTGGAGACTCTAACAAATAAAAGCATAAAGATAAGTAGGTAGAGAATAAGGTTTATTTTCTTCATGTTTAAAAGGACCCATACCTTCATGTTGAATTTTCCATAAACTCCTAGTTGGTCGTGTATTATTTCCTTTATAGGATGTTAGTAGTATGTCACCGTGGTCCAGTACAGTATTCTGCATGCTACTGAAGTCTGTGATCAATGCGATTCATTCATGACATAAGGCTTCAGTGAGGAAAATCAACAAAATGTATCTAAGAGATTTTAATATGCACTTATGATAAAAAAGGAAACCTATTGCTTAGCGAATGATTCACTTCACTTTGACACAAAATAAAAATGAGAAAAAGATTAGAGAATGATTCGAGGTAGCACTGTCATTTCATTGTGCATACCAAGAGAATGATCAGACCCAGCCCATTAACTGATTGTCCTGTAGCCCATAATCACGAAAGTTACAAAGGGTCCACCACCATCCACATCAGTAGTAGTAGGCCAGGCCAGAGGGCATAAACAAAGTATATTCGTATCAACATCTGGCTTAGGTTAGCTAGTAACTAACACACATTTTGGCTTTCAACACAAGAACGAACATGATCACATTCAATGATTCAACCTTTAAAACATATGTCACGTTCATTTCGGCCACATGCTCCTCCTACACATCTAAACATAAAAAATAGCATATAAACAAATCATCGAGGACTCCATGTTATCATCCCTGGGATCAGTGAACCTTGTGACTGACGTTATAACCAAAGCAACGGACTCCTCACAGGCTTCTCTCAACCACGTGGTAGAAAGAGAGAGCTACTTAAAAGACAAGAAGACCCCACTCCACTCACAACACACAAACACAATTTTTATTCGTTTTTTTTATCCGATCCCTAAAATTAAGATTCTTCTGACAAAACCCTATCTTCTTTTTTAAATGGTCCGAGAGAGAAGGGTGACCCTCAACAACCGGTTAACCGGAGAGAGAGGGTTTAATACAAATTGCAGAGGGGTAACCGTCAACAACCGGTTTCCATCAACTGCCTCATCCCCAAAACCCCCCATTGTCATTTGTGTGGTCAATAAAAAATCTTTTTGATTATTATTATTATAAAAAAGGGGTTTTGTTTCTGTTGGCTTTTCTTCACGTCTCCTTCCTCCTCTTTATTTTATAGGGACAAGAAAGACATAACTCTTTCTTCTTAAATCTCAGAAACTCTGTGTATAGATCGATTCTAATCTCTCCTTTGTACATTATATATTTATATACTTACAAAACATCAAAATTGATATTGGAAGCTTCGTTTGTGTGATCTGTAATTGAAGTGGCCTCGGATCGTGATCAAGGAGCTGGTGACGTTGATTAGGTGAGTTTCGATCGAAACCGATCTGTAGTTTCTGGGTTGAATTTTGTTGATCATTGTGTATGATCCTGTTGATTTCAAATTTCCGATTAATTTCTTTACCGGGTCGGGTCGGGTCGGAACAGCAGAAGGTCTACTGTTTGTTTGTTTGTTTTTTGTTTCAGTTTGATGTCACGAGATCTGATCTGATCTGCCTGCTGCTTTGTGTCAAGTTTAATGTTTTGAATTTTGTTTTTTCGCGTGTTTATATCATAAACATTGGATCTGAAAATGTGTAACATTGTTTGGGCTTTCTACATGTGCGGTCTCAAGTTATGTTTGATCTCAATCATTATGCTAGAGATGATGATCTCAAAGGTTAATACTTGAACTGATTATTTGCTGTTTCGTTTTGTTTTGGTAAGTGTTATGCATAGCTAAGAGAGATGGTGTTCAAGAGGAAGCTAGATTGCGTCTCTGTTGCCTTTGATTACCCCAATATCCCCAAGGCTCCTCGTTCATGCAGGGTATCATCATCTCATTCTCATCTTCTGGATCAAATTGCTCTCTGATGATGACTAACTCTCGGTTGAATTTTTGTTACCAGAGGAAGGTGGTCTTAAACAAGAGGACGGATGCAATGGACTTGCTCGCTTCTTTAGCTGGCAAGTTGCTAGAGGAATGCGAGAGCTCCTCAGCTTCTTCCAACGCGTTTGAAGGGATTAATAACCACAATAAAGAGGTTATTAAACAAGAAGAAGATCATGACAACAAACCTTTTAAATCTGAGTCCTCTGACCAAGGAAACTCCTCTGTGTATGAGAAGACGTGTGTGGTAAACAGCTTTTCATTTCCTGATGATGATGGTATCTTGGAGCGGACTCCGATCTCTGAGTACAAGAAGAAGAGTCAAGGGTTGTTGGCGCTTGAAGGGTGTGGAGGAACTAAGAACGTCAAACCTGAGGAAGGTGTCATTGGGGAGACCGGTGATGTTATTGTTGTGAATACGGGGTTTGAACAAGTAGAAGCAACCGGTGGCTTGGGAGATGGAGGGTTGTTAATCACTGATACTTGCAACTTGGAGGATGGAACTGCTTTAGATGTGCAGTTTCCTAAATCAGTCTGCGTGGATGGTGATCTGAAATCACCATCTTGCGTGAATGGTTCCCTTGCTAGACATGGGAATCATAATACTAACCTAGGTAGAGATGATGATGAAAAATTATATAGTTATCATAAGTTTAGCAATAAGTTTAAGTCGTATAGGTCTCCAACGATTCGAAGAATAAGAAAGTCTCTATCGTCTAAATACTGGAAACAAGTCTCCAAGGAGTTCAATAGAGCTGGTAAGTATTCACGACCGACCTGATTCACTTATGCAGTTCTTTAACTTGTACTCTGCCCTGTTTTAACTTCTGTGATTACGAACGTCTAGATGTTGGTATGAAGGCTCTTTACCGCAAAAGGAAGTCATGTTATGGATACAACGCATGGCAGCGTGAGACCATTTACAAGAGGAGAAGATCACCGGACAGAAGCTCGGTTGTAACTTCTGATGGAGGAATCAGTAGTGGAAGTGTCTCCAAGTTACCTGAGAAGCGAGATTCAGGTGGTTAGTGCAACTCTTCAATTATCTTATCTTTAGCTGTTTTTGGTCCTCGTTCAAAGAGTTTCCATGGTACTTGACTGGTTGATATTATGAGACTGAGACATTTATCCGAAGAGATTGTAATGTGGTTTTCACGTTGTCTGGTGCAGTGAAGCTAAGCATCAAGTCCTTTAGGATACCAGAGCTTTTTATTGAAGTTCCAAAAACTGCAACAGTAGGATCAGTCAAGGTACATGGCAGTGTGTATTTTTCCTTCATTCTCTCGCATATTCTTGGTTCTCTCGTGTGGACATTGTTGACCCTTTTGGTAACAGAGGACTGTGATGGAGGCTGTCAGTGTTTTACTCAGCGGTGGAATACGTGTTGGGGTATTAGTACATGGAAAGAAGGTCAGAGATGACAAGAAAACTCTGTCACAGACTGGGATCTCATGTGAAGAGAATCTAACCAACCTTGGTTTCACCTTGGAGCCTACTGGTTCCAGCAAAGTTCACGTGCCTTTGTGTTCTGAAGATCCTCTTGTGCCAATCGACCCTACAAACTTGTCTGAACGGTACTAAGAAACTCGCTGTCTTGTCATTGTTGTTCTTTTTCTTCTTGAAGATTCTTAAGCAAAAAAAAGTGCTTCTTAATGATCTTTCCAGGTCTGCGGCTTCTCCCACGTTAGATATTGGAACTCCCCATTCAGATGACGTGATTAACCCAGGAAACATTGTTGACAATAACCACCTCGAGTTAGTTCCATATCAGAAGGAGGTAGCTGTTGATGAAGAAGAACCTTCATCAGATTCAAGAGCGCTTGTCCCACTTCCAGCCTTGGAAGTTGAGGCGCTTGCCATAGTCCCGTTGAACCAGAAACCTAAGCGTAGTACTGAGCTTGCCCAGCGCAGAACCAGGAGACCCTTCTCTGTGACAGAGGTGGAAGCTCTCGTACAAGCAGTTGAAGAGCTGGGGACTGGAAGGTATATAGTTCATGTGGGTTTGGTCGTGGTGTTAATATCAAAACTCAAAAGCTAATGATGGTTCGATATATATCTCATCGCACAGATGGCGTGATGTGAAGCTACGTGCTTTCGAGAGTGCAGATCATCGGACCTACGTGGACTTGAAGGTAAACACACCAAACACAAACTTACATAAAACATTCCACAGTAGGTTAACATAATGATTTTACAGGACAAGTGGAAGACGCTGGTCCACACAGCAAGTATATCACCACAGCAACGAAGAGGAGAGCCGGTGCCACAAGAACTGCTAGACAGAGTGTTGAAGGCATACGGGTATTGGTCGCAGCGTCAAGGAAAACATCATGGGAGAGGAGCAGCACACAAAGATGCAGACATGAACAGAGGTAGAGCTATTGAATCAGGTGTTTCAGTGTAAAAAACGGAGGCAAGTATTGGTGGGTGGGTGGGTGTACAGATGGAAAACAAGAATAAATCGTAAACTCAGTGTTTCTGCAAAGGTTAATTGTCTTTTAATTCTCGTCTTTTTAATCCTCGTATGTACATTTTTTTTTTCCTTTTTCTGCTTTGGCATATTGTAAATGACTCCACAATAATGGGATGAGATTCGTCCCGAACAAAGTTCTTGTTTTACTTAGACATTGATTATTTGGTGTACTATGGTCGGTCCAGAGTCTCCAGACAACGTGGTCTTGTAATTCTAGACATTTTTTAATGATTTTTTATATCCGTTTCCCACTAGTGATATAACAGCGTTATGTTTCTCAAATTCTATAAATGCAGTCAAGTATAGAACAACGTGATTTGCATGCTCCAAATACCAAGTGGCTATTAGATTTACAAAGGCAAGAGGCTCTACCAACTTGTTCAAAGGGGGACTCATTTTTTCTTGTTCTCCATCGCTGTTTCCTTGAGCTGCAAGCAACGTTGTATTGTTAGTAGTTGGCTTGGCTGCATAATCCATTCAACTAATGTTCTTTTTTCCTTCCTGAGATACCTATGGAAGCTTCTCGTTCGACAACATGGGTGGCTTTACCATCTCTCGTCTGATTCGAGTTACGAACAAGTGCTATTACATTTAATCAGACTCGGATAAATTTGGTTTGGTTTTGATTTGAGGTTGGTTCAATTAAAATACCGAGTCTAACCGAAGCGGTTATTGATTTCCCGCTACACTGAAATCTGATTTCCCGCCTAGAAACACTCACTCTATTCGAAGCTTAGAATCTTCTTCGCGATCGAAACCCTTTTTGTGTCTCTCTCTTGTTCTCGTTTCGTAGAAGAATCTGAAGGGATCGATCTGATCTTCAACCTAGGTAATCTCTCTCTCGATCATAACGCGACTCAGGAACATGGCTCCTCCTCCCTCACTGTTCCTGGCTTAGTGTCTCCTCTAAAACTACAAAATTTGATCGTTTGATCACTAGTTTGTTTTTCCATGTTTTAGATTCCTTTGCTGGTAATTATTCATTATGTTTCTGAGTTTGGAGCCGGAAGTTTTCGCTAGATAGATAGTACGTAGGAATTCATGTAGACAAGGTGTTTGATTAAATGTCAACAAGGGATGTTTGTTTTAACATCTTCTTTAGATATTAGATGGTAATAATCAATCTTACACATGGATTGTTCGGTCTCTTCTGTTTTAAATTCTTTAATACAGTGTTTTTTTTTCATTTAAGAGTGGGAACTGAGATTTCTTGAGATATAATATATCCATGGCTGGACAGACTGATCCTAATACCTCATTATTTTCTCCTCAAGAGGTGTTCTTATTCTCCTCCTCCTCTTATTTGTTTGTATTATGGTCTGCAACGATGTAATTGATGTAGCATTTGACACCAGGTTGAGTTTATGGCAGAGGACGAAATGGTGGAGATTGTTCCCAATATGAACATGGACCCCCTCAATTTCATTACTGTAATCATCAATCTCTTCTGTATTTATACAATCCTGGAACCACTGCAAACTAAACCACCCTTTCTGTTTGGTTAACTCATGTGGTTTAATGTTTTGAACCGGTGACAACAGGGAGATTTTGGTCGGTTCGTTCCTCAGATTCCAACGCAAGTGCCTCTGTGGCTTGCAGTGGCACTCAAGAGGAGAGGAAAATGCACTTTCCGCCCTCCACCCTGGTTGTCTGTTGGTAAGACCAACATCTTCACAGATAAACTTTTGGAATGCAAATGGAAATTTCTTACTGTTTCTCGTTTCTTCTTCGTTTTCTTCTGTGAACTAGACAATTTGACTCAGGTCTTAGAAGCAGAACGGGAAACTCCGTCGAAATTTCAGGCATTACCATTTAGTTACGTGGAGATTGCTAGACTGCTTTTTGATCAGTATGTGATTTTTTTAGAATCTGCTTGCTCCCCTTTAGTAGTATCTAAGATTTGCTGATGAGTATTTGAAAAAAATCTCACTTTTTTTTGCAGTGCACGTGATGATATTCCAGACATGTATATGGTAATTTCATACATCTGATGGGATTTGTCTCCCATTCTTAATCCCCATGTGTTTGTTGTATCCTTCAAGCCGTTGTTATCGCAATTTTTGTAACAGGTGAGATCACTAGTCGAGGACATCAGAGATGTGCGTCTTCACAAACTCGAGACTAGTTTGGGATCATTTGAAGGTACATCTGCAGTAAAGGTTAGTGTTTTTATTTTTATTGCTTCTTCTTGACGTTGCCTTTTTTTCTCTCCAATGATTTCAATAATAAACCATAACCAAGTTTTAAAAATGCAGATGCCTAATGTATCTGCAATGGAAGTGAACCTAGTCCGCCCATTTGTGAGAAGAGCCCTAGAAGCGTTTTATAATCATGACAAGCCGGAGCCTGATGCCGACAGAGACACTAGAAGTAGTAGTAGTAGTAGACAAACCCGTGAAGCTAACAACAATGAACCAAGGGTAAAATCCATTCACTCTTCCCCACTCATGTTTCTTTTCTTCCTCCTGTTGAGAGAAAACAAATACAAACCTCAACCCGTTGTTTTACAGAGACCTCTAAGGCAACGCTAAGTAGCTGCTTGGTTATCTTCTGCACCAAATATTTGTGGAGCTCCCTGGGAATTGAGAACATCAACAGCATCTACCTACTATTTGCCTTGTTTCTCTTGTTCTGTTACATACTCTTTGATATATCTATCAAGCATCATTGCACTTATGAGTGGTTCTGATATTCAGTAGAGTTGGATTCTGGTGTGACTAATTCACTAAAATGAAAATGTGAACAGTAGACGAAACCCATATTGAAAAGCTGATGTCAGAGCAATATCTATGAACACCCAATGTAATTGAAAAGTCTATCAACACCCGGTGAATGGATCTACCATTGAACTAATGATGTTATAGTGAGTGTTCTAACCAATGCTCCCGTATATTTGCCGCTACATCAGGGACAGGTCAAAGTGACCATCTGGTTCCCAACTCGCCTTGTGTGTTCCATAGAAGGAATGAACACAAACCCTGTGTTTCCAGATCTCAGGCTAAGAGCAACTATTGGTAAACACACTAACAGGGAACCAGAGGTAATATCGAAGGCTCCAACTTTCCAACCTAACATAGTATAATGGATTTTGATAAACTGGATGTAACATTATCGCTGTCACGTACATAGACTCAAAGCGCTTTAGAAGGCTTGTATAAAAAATTGTACCATGAGTATAAAACTGATAATCAAAGTGGTTTTCTTCACTACGGCAAGTTCAGGCATCGTGGAGCTTGTAAACCACACACCCACGAACGTTGCATCCACCGATAAATAAGCCATTCAACATCCGAAATCACAATGCATGATCATCTTCTTATGCATATATGAATAAAGAACCGCAAGGAAGTCATAAGACCCATTGATGTTTTAATAAGTACCACTACACAAGTAGTTCAGCTCTACCAACAGAGAAGCCATAAGATAATCAAAAGTGAAACTTAGTCTTGACTCGAAATTAGCAACTTACTATATAACTTAGGGCAAAGCAAATATAATTAAAACCTAAAACGACGTCGCTGAAGATGAATAATCCAGCTTGCATTAGGGTTTGGATCCATCGTCCTGAGACCCAGAACTTTGACCTGTTTCAGTTGTATACATCTCGAGTTGCTTTTTCAGTTTCTCCATCTCGGCAATCGCCGCCATCAATTCCACCGGATCCTTCGAGTTAAGTAGCTTTTCATCTTCCCACCAGTAATATTTAGACCAATCCTCATCCTCCTCCTCCTCCTCTGTTACTGGAACAGGAGGAGCAGTATCCTTGAGGAACTTTCGAACCACGCCTTCCGCAGATGGATAGCCGAAAGACTGCATAGTGTTGACGTTCGATTCGGAGGCAGGAGGAGTGACGAGGATCGCGATACTCTGGGAGGGATCTTCGGCTACAAGTTTTGCTGCTTCACGGAATAGATCGTCACGTAGCTCTGCGAATCCTTTCTTCTTCTTCTCTACATTGGCACGTAGCTCTGAGAAATTAGAGGATCGTGATACTTTCTTCCTCTTCTTCCCTTCTACCTTGGCTATCTTCTTCTTTGACTTCACCATTTCCTCCGTCTCGCTCTTCGTATTTTGCCAACTAGACGTTTCGATTTTCACAGAGATATCTGTTGTCTACTTTTGTTATGGTTTATAAAGACGCCAGTAACCGACTTCAAGTGAGAAAAAAAAACCATCCAAATCGACGATGGTCCTCCACGTGTACGGTGGAGATGATCTATATGACGGAACCAGCCCAGTCTGTAATGTGAGTTTTTTTCTTCATCACTTGGTATTTTATAAAAGAACCCAAGCCCAACAAGGTCCAATAACTAAAAACAAAGTAGCAAAAAACTCAAACTAAACATAAACAACTTCGGGCCCTCAAGCCTAAAGAAGAAAAAGTAATATTGAGAGTGTCCAATAAATGGACATGTGTAAAAACATTTTTCAACTTTTGGTTAAAAGTATTTTGCAAAAAACTTTCTATCATAATCCTAAAAACCCTGCAATAATTATAGTTTTAGTACACTAACATGGGTTAGGTTTTGAAGTATGTATTTGAAAAAAATATTAATAGAAAAAGTTAAAGTTAAAAAAAGAAGATAAAGAGTAGAAGAACAATTCTTTATAAAGAAATTATTAAATTTATTCTGAGGTACTTTTTTCCAAATGTCAGCTTTTTACAAGTACATATTTTTAGAAAACATTAATTTTAATTGCATAACAAATTACATTTACAAATATTAATAAACTAATATTTAATTGTCAGAACGGTGAGTCGGGGACTCATTGTGGAATCAGGAACCAATAGGTGAGCCCATGTGACCAGATGCAACAAATTGCCTATATCCAGTTTATCTATTTATCATTAATGTTTTATCTAGCTAGGCGTAAGAGTCAGATAAGATCTCTAGTACTAATCCAAATAAATACTCTATTATCTCATTTTAAAAGAGACTTCAAGCAGCCCACATGAATGTAGTCAAAGTGTTTATTGTGTATTATACGCAAAGAGAGATTATGTTATTATATACAGTAGTTGCATGCACGTAGGTTTCGTCGAGATTATAAATACCATAATTTTAACCATGACACTGAAAAAAAAAACATTAGAATAGGAAGAAAAATCTTATAATAATTAATCAAACATGTGTATAATTTTGTCTCGAGTCATTATAAAATTAAACGGGAGTCTTTCGACCAATGCGCTACCTTATAAATAATTCATCTCGAGATCTCAATTTCTTCTTTTTATGTGTGAAAAAGTTAACATTCATTGATTGTATATTGCATAGTAGTACCATATATACCCCCTACTTGCCTCAGTAAGATCAAACCATCAAACTCAGAGCAAAATGAAGCGTTTTCTACTAATTCTCTTACTCAACTTCTTGTTCCTTTTATCATTTTCCTCAGCCGAGCAATGTGGTCGACAAGCTGAAGGTGCTCTCTGCCCCAACGGTCTATGCTGCAGCGAGTTCGGATGGTGTGGTAGTACTGAACCTTACTGTAAGCTGCCTGGCTGCCAAAGCCAGTGTACTCCTCCTGGTCCTCCTCCTCCTCCTCCTGGTCCTCCTCCTCCTGATCCCACCGGTGGTCTTACTGATATCATTACAAGATCTCAGTTCGATGACATGCTTAAACATAGGAATGATGGAGCTTGTCCCGCTAGAGGTTTCTACACTTACGATGCTTTTATCACCGCCGCTAAAACTTTCCCCAGCTTCTGCAACATTGGAGACACTGCCGCAAGGAAGAAAGAGCTCGCCGCCTTCTTTGGTCAGACTTCCCACGAAACCACCGGTAATACAAAAATACTTCAATATACAATTTTATTTCCAAATTTATTCAAAGGTTATATACTATAAACGTAAAGGTAAGCAAAACAAACAATAAACTTTTCAAGCAGAATATCCTATATATATTAAAAACTAAACGTCAAATCATTATCTATTTTTTTTCTTTAAAAAACTAAACGACTATAAATTAAAAAGATCAATAAATAATGTATATATTAGATTAAGCTGTGACTAATATTATAGTCTGCTCGCGAGCATCCTATAAATCTGGAACGATACAAATAAATTGTGATTTATTCTCTCCGTTTCATATTCTTTGTCTTTGTAGGAAAAATTTTCGTTTCAAAATAAGTAAAATAAGTGACGTTTTAGAGTTTCAATGCAAAATTTATTAATTAGATTCTCTAATTTATTTTTCTATTAGTTAAAATATGGTTAGATGTATAGATAATTGTGTTTTTATTTTGAAAATATACAAATTATATGTTTTTTAATATGTGTACATAAACCTAGAACGACAATTAATACGAAACGGAGAGATTATATTTTAATGAAACGGATGATTGCATGTTGAAGGTGGGTGGCCAACAGCACCAGACGGACCATATGCATGGGGCTACTGTTTCAATCAAGAGGTGAATCCTTCTTCAGACTACTGTTCACCGAGTCCCACGTGGCCATGCGCACCTGGCAAACGTTACTACGGAAGAGGACCGATGCAGCTATCGTGGAACTACAACTACGGACAATGTGGAGCAGCCCTTGGTTTCGACTTACTCAACAACCCTGACCTTGTCTCCGACGAAGCAGTGATGGCTTTCAAAGCCGCGATTTGGTTCTGGATGACTCCTCAATCTCCTAAACCGTCGTGCCACGCCGTTATCAACGGTCAATGGCAGCCTTCAGACGCCGACATTGCTGCCGGGAGATTACCTGGTTACGGTGTGATCACGAATATTATTAACGGTGGATTGGAATGTGGACATGGCCCAGACTCAAGAGTGGTTGATAGGATTGGGTTTTATGAGAGGTACTGTGGCATCTTTGGAGTGGATCCTGGAAGTAACCTTGATTGTTACAACCAAAGGTCCTTTGCTTCTGTTAACTCCTTCCTCGACGCTGCTGTGTAATAGAGTATCCGAAAACAATAAGGGAATGGTATACCCATCTAAATAAAACTATGGAGTTAATATTTACGATTTGTTATATGAAATTTTCGTGGGCTTTTAAGTGGGCCTTGGTAGACAAAGCATGGTACATTTGTATGGTCGGTTTTAAGTGCCGACAGGTTTCGCATAACGTGTCGTTATCTCCAAGCATCGTTTTCGAGTGAAACCTTTGCGTAGTATATAAGGTTTGGATAAAGTTACCGGTTAGACCGAATTGAACCAGTTCAAAACTCCAATTTGTCACCTCTTTCTTATGCATTAGAAGACCAAATTCAAAATCGAACCATATTTGAACATTAATTAAACAAATTATACAAATATTTTCACAGAAATTTTAAATCTGAACTAAAATTAAAACTATACCAACTAAACCAAACCGTATTAGAAACCATAATTTTGACATTTCGACAACTAAAAAACCGAAAATATCTAAAAACTGAAAAGAGCACCGAACCAAATAAAGATGAAAAGCCGTTTCTTCATCATCTTCTTCGCTATCTCTCTCTCCGTCTTCGTTTCCTCTCCGATCGCTACTGATTTAGATTTCTGCAACGACGACATGGCCTTACTCGGCGGCGTTCGCGATGTACCTGCTAACCAGAACAGTGGTGAGGTCGAGAGCCTCGCTCGTTTTGCTGTCGATGAGCATAACAAGAAAGAGGTTTCCCTCTCTCTCTCTCTCTCTCTCTTTGATCGTCTCAGATTCGTGTTCTAGTGCCGATTGATTAGAGAATGTTTTGTAGATCTTAGGAATTGGTTTTCTTTAGGATGATATGTACGTTTGGTTGTGTGTTTTGGAAGTGATCTGATTATTGAGTGACGTTATGGTTAGAATGCACTGCTTGAGTTTGGGAGAGTGGTGAAGGCGAAAGAGCAAGTTGTAGCGGGAACGCTGCATCACCTGACTCTGGAGATCATCGAGGCTGGGAAGAAGAAGCTTTACGAAGCTAAAGTGTGGGTAAAGCCATGGTTGAACTTCAAGGAGTTACAAGAGTTTAAGCCTGCTGCTAGTGATGATACCCCTACCATCACTTCCTCTGATCTTGGCTGCAAAAAGGGTATGAGTATGAGTATAAAGGAGATAACTTAATGTATGTAAGACAAAGATTTGTGTATAAGAAAGAGTTTTGACTTTTGATCATGAAAATTCAGATGAGAATCAATCTGGATGGAGGGAAGTTCCAGGAGATGATCCAGAAGTGCAGCACGTTGCTGATCATGCTGTCAAGACCATTCAACAGAGGTCTAACTCTTTGTTCCCTTATGAACTTCAGGAGGTTGTTCATGCTAACGCTGAGGTATAGCTTTGCTTCAGTATCCTTTCTCATATTCAACCTTAAACTGAAGGTTACTTGATACTATCCGCCGTTGAATTCACTATTATTTCAGGTGACCGGCGAGGCTGCAAAATTCAACATGCTTCTCAAGTTGAAGAGAGGAGAAAAGGAGGAAAAGTTCAAGGTGGAGGTTCACAAGAACCATGAAGGTGTTCTTCATCTCAACCACATGGAGCAACACCACGACTAGTTCCTTTATGGAATAATATTGACTGTTTGCTTACTCTGTAAAATATTTTAACTTCTGATGCAACTACTAAACCCTTAAATAACATTTCAGAAGAAATAAACTAAGTTACAGTCTTTGATTCATACAATAAACGGAAACAGGAAGAAGACTTTGATAACAGAAGTAGCATTTTCTAGACAAACCGCTAAATGCTGCTGCTCTACTATTTATGTCCTACTTGTCCTGCTTAGCCTTCTTCGTCATAATCTTCTTCCTCGTCCTCGTCTATCCTCTTACCCAAACTTGCTAACTGCGTTGGATCAATCTTGCCCAACTCCATAGGCCAGCCTGGATACTCCTCTGAGGTGGTAACTGTCTCTACTGCTGCCGGTGCAGCCGGTTTGGTCTCGTTTAAGTCGAGAGATTCAGCGTTGAGATCAAAGTCAATGCCTTCTTTTGGACTTTGGAGTTGTTGTTTGTTGTCTTCGTTTGATGCTGCAATGCCTCCATCCACATCCTTCTTCTCGTTCTCTTGTGGTGATGACACTGAGACATGCATCTGATTACCGTCTTGAGGAGGTGGCTGTTCCGCCATGGCTGTCTCAAGTTCCATCTCGCGGTTCATATTCTCTCTTTCGGCTGCTCTGGCAGCTCGTCCACCACGACCTCTTCCTCGTCCTCTCCCTCTACTACCCCTGCCACTGGGCTTAGCATTCCCCCCCACCTCTTGCTGCAATAATAAGCGCAATGGATGTGAGTGCTTCACGTGAATAGACACTATCACACTACATGAATCATGAAGTAACTAAGACTAACACGAACTCACTGTTTTGCTCTTCTTACATTCCTCGTCGCTGTCATTCCCTTCGTCACTGATCGGCTTCCTGATTTAAATACACAATTTCGTATCAGCTTGATACAGGCTTATCAATTACATATATAACCAGAATGAATATACAGAGCCAAGAGAGGTCCAAAAGTCCAACCTTCTCTTAGAGATGGTGCGATCATCCATGGTAACATCACCCTGGCCCTGCCCTTGGGCATGGCCATAGTCAGGCACCTTGCTCACAACTTCCCTCAGAAAATCAAATACGTTATATCTTTCCACACAATGTTTTCTGTAAACAACAAAACACCTCCGATAAACGTGGATGCAGTAGTATCACCAAAAAAACATATGAAGAAAGAGACAGAGCAAACTACGGCTTACAGGTGCAATGAGCTAACGGTCTTGGCTCCTCTTTCAAGAGTAATCTCATATGTACGATCGCAAAGGTCTTGCAAGAACAATTCCAACGATTTTGCTACAATAATAATAATAATAGAACATGAATAGGGTATACCAAGCAACCAAACAATTGCTTTTAAAACTGACATCAAGGAGAAGAAGAAGAAGAAGAAGACTCACAGACTAAGACAGGCACTGCCAAAGCTATCTTGCCAACATCCTCATCAGCTTGCATAATCTTTTTAATACGAGCCTGAAAATTGAGCATCAAGACAAAACACACAATACTAAGTGACACAAAAGTGTGCAATAGTCACTCGTTTTATACACATTAACAAACACAAACGGAATGTTCAAATCCTGTGATTCATCAGCTTACATGCAAGATACCATGGCGGATCTTGACGATATATATATAACACTAAACTTGTGTCAACCACTAAAGAAGGGGGGAAACTGATTCCTAGGTCACTAGAAATGACATTCCTCTCAGAACACGAGATTCAATCCGAACAGTGTTTGAAACTCGATCCAAACAAACAGCAGATCGAGTGATTTCGATGAATTTGAGTTTCAATTACAGAGATAATCAATTGGAATGAGAAAACAAAACTTACAGCTGGGAAGCGAGTATCGAGCTTCTTCCTCATGGTTTGAAAGAGAAAACGCAAACCGACCCTTCCGATAAAAAAAAAAAGCTGAGGGGAAATCTAATATACAGAAAACTTCTTTCTAAGATCGGAAAGTGATTCTTCGTCTACGAACACTGCCAGATCCGGCGACGGCGGTTTCCTTGTTACTATCTCCGCGATAGATAGGATACCAATTAAATTTTAAATACTTAAAACAAAGGTTTGGGTCAAAAGAAAAAAAAAATTATGGTGGTAAACTAAAAAGTAATGTTTAGTTATTAGTATTTGTACGATTGACTAGTTCGGATTGTCCGAACATACACGTGGTGAGGCATTATTGGATTAGAATTGTATTCTCGTCACAGGGCCTGTTTTTCTAAAATCTTAATCCACTTTTTATTTATTTATTTAAAGGATAAATGGATAATGCATCTTTATATCTCTGACCAGAAAATATATACTTTTCTTGTTTTTCAACAAGACCAGAAATATACACTTCTCCATTGATATTATAAAGATAATTCTTCCAATCTTAGGATTATCAATAACTCTAAAAAAACTGGAAATTATCATCAGTTTATTCTGGAGATATCATAAATTTTGATTTCTAAAAACTTAAGTCAGTAAAGAATATATAGCAAAATTAAATAGCCTCCGAATGTAACAATAAGAAATAGAAGTGTTGTTTACTCGAGAGGAACTAGGAACTAAAAATAACCTACATCAAAGAAAAATGAGTTTGATGAAATACATGTGTCATATTTTTTTTTTTGGACAAATACATGTGTTTGATGAAATACATGTGTCATATATGTGAGTATGTGATCCTTGAAAAATGTTAAGATTCTTTTTAGTATCCGTTTTATCCATCTATCTGTTTTCGACTTAATTTAGATTCAACATATGCCAAATCTTATAACTTGAAGATACTAAGTTCGAAATGGTTGTAATTCTTAAATGGGGATTTGGCATAAAAGAGGAAATCCCTCCTTATATCGTGCATTTGTATTGGTAACATAAATAGGATCTATTATAGATGTGACCAACATAAAACCATATAATACTGAACTTGGTAAAAAAATACACAAGAAAATTATCTCAAAAGCTTAGAAGAAATAAACAAAGCACACTCTAAATCTTTCCTTTTTCGTATCAGAGAATAACAAACTCAGAAGAAGAAGAAAAAAAGAATAAACAAAAGCCATTGATGTATTTTGCCTCATTTTCTTAGGATGAAAGATATCGAGATACTTATATATAGAGAGAATGTAGGAGAGTAGTGGTTTTGAAGCATTATCTACGGCATGACGCCAAGATCCTTGAAGTAATCATGCTCCAGGGCGGCTCTTGCGTTGATTCTTTTGGTTGGATCCATCAACAGCATTTTCTGATACAAATAAAACAGAGACGTATTATCATCTTTACTTGCGCATGATAAACTCAAACCGTAGATTTATCTAAAAGTTCCGTATGCTCTTTCCCGTTTTAGGTTTAGGACTTTAACGAATTCGGGGTTATTTGAGTTTGTTCAGGTTTCAGACCAGTTTGGTTTTCGGCTCCAGGAGGTAAACTTGACCACTACACAAGGCCACAACATCATTGTCTCTGATTTTAGTTTACGGTTTAACTGTGTCAAGGGTTTCTAGTCCTTAGATGCTACGACAGGATTGGTTACAAGTTCAGGAGAGGTAACATATATAAAACCAGCTCCATCCAAAATCAAGCTTCCAGGTATTTAATGTAGCAGAAGTAGAATGTATAGATTTGTGTTTGTATATAGATATATATGTGCTATGGTCAGTGAACTTACAGAAAGGAGATCTATGCCATTAGGATCCAGGTTTGGGACAAAAGATTCCAAGTCCTGAGGCATAAGAAAAACAAATCATGGGGCAAGAATCATTTGCGACCTCTTGTCTACGGAGAATAAGATGTGAAAGTTAATGGAGAAATTTTTGAAGTACCGTTAGTTTCCATTTTGGGAAAGCAGATTTATAATCCGGCAGCGAAGTTACCCCTGGCCATGTATCCTCGGTTGGAGTTCCCATGATTCTGGAAGAAAAAACATGGAAGTGAGAGAATTATAATCATTTAACACTTCATTGATGAGTAACACTTCATTGCAGACAAGTAAGTTCTTTCCATTTAAAATATATAAAAGACGTAAAGTGGATCAAGAAGTTAGTAACCTGAATATCTTGAAGAGTTGATCAATCTCGGAGTCTCCAGGAAACAAGGGCTTTTGGCTTATCATCTCCGCAAATATGCATCCCACAGACCAAATATCAACCGGTGTAGAGTAGTGATGAGACCCTAGGAGTATCTCTGGTGCTCGGTACCAGAGAGTAACCACCTAGGAGAAACAATTTGAAGAAAAAAAATGTGTGAATAGAATACCATGGCGAGATATGAAATTTAATCTAACATAGTTCAACAGTGAAGAGAAATGTCCTTCAAGCAAAAAAATAAATAAATTGAGATCTAACTGAAATGTTTAAGTTCATTATATTCACATTTAACATATGCAAAAGTGGGATAATAGTTGTTGGTGGTGATTTATTCTTTTCTACTAATACGAAAAAGGAATGAAGCGAATTGTGAAGCCATTTCATAACGAATAAGAAAAAACAAGAATTAAGCTCACCTCATGAGTAAATGTCCTGACAGGGATACCGAATGCTCTGGCGAGTCCAAAATCAGCAAGCTTTAGTGAGTTGGTGCGGCGATCAATCAACAAATTCTGTGGCTTGAGGTCACGGTGTAGAACCCTGTGAGAGTGGCAATACGCGATTCCACGGAGAATCTGGTAAACATACCTCTGCAAAACAGTAGATGGAACAGCTCTGATCAGCATGTATTGATTACATCGGGAGGCCATTACATAACTTTTAGAATTCAACAATATTCAGCGAAACTAAACAGATAGACATGTCAAGATAGATAGATTATCAAAGGGAAGTTTGTCGAAAACCTCAATAAGCACATAAAAATTGTATTAAGCACACAAATAAAAGCAATGCCTTGATCATATGTAGATCCTTGGAGAAATCAGGAGATGAGTCCATGTGCTTTTTGAGATCCAAGTCAAGATACTCGAAAACCAGATACAAACGCTTCTCGCTGTGCACAACATCCTGCAACCTGTGTACCCCCCCCCAAAAAAAAAGAAACCATAAAAAAAAAGAGTTCACCAATATTCGAAAATGTTCTTTAACTTCTTCATACTTGACAATGTTGCTGTGCTGCATTTCTTTCAAAAGAGAGATTTCTCTAATGGCAGTGCTAGGGACACCTTCATCCTCCTGCTCGAGGCGGATCTTCTTCAAAGCAATAGTCTCATTGGTGACTTTGTCTCGTGCCTTATACACTACACCGTAAGTTCCTTCCCCGATCTTCTCAACTTTCTCGTACTGCATTATTAGATTCGTCAAAAAGAGTAACCAATGACTACTACTACGAGAACTAAACCAATATGATTCCACACCAACCTGATCCATCACTAACTAGCTGAAAGCAACACGAATACGTGGAAACACGTCACCTGCAGATCGATGATGAAAGCATCGCAGAGCCTATATATATTAGATCCAAGCTATTCACGCACATTCCACACAAACACAAATCTCAAAACAGAGACGGCCTTAAATGGAGATGATATGAACGAATCGGAAAATGAAGCACTGAGAAACGCCACTGAAAACAAACTAGAGATCAGCATCGAAGCATAGAGATGATGCGAGATAGAGAGAAGAGATAGCGTTTTGGGATTGTAAACAAGTTCTAGTCCGCCGAGAAATTCGAACGGAAACCAACTTACCGGAGATGATCGGATGTAGTGGCAGCGAGTAAGACACCGAAGGATCCTCACTCTCTGGATAAAAAGGCAGTATAGAGAGAGAGACGGTGGTTACTGTGCAGCAGCTTCAAGAGAGGAGGACTAGGGAAGGCGATTGACTAATAGAATAAGGGTTGCTTTTTTTTTCTTCGTGTGTGGGGAGAATTTACAATGTTGGTTTGTTTGTTTCTTAATTGAATTACCTAACCGCATTAACTCGGTATGAAACTATGAATCTATTCTATTAAAAGATCGATAATTTTTTCTCCATTAATTTTCAAAAGTTATACATTTCACTAAATGGCATAATTATAATTTGATTTTTGGACAAACATACTAATCTAAGACCAAGTTATATAGATTAATTATAACGGTTTATTAATAATTAGTATGCAGTGTTTTTATATTACAAGTCGATAAGTGTATTTTTAACAAAGAGTAAGTTGACAGATTTAAAACTGTCATATTAGTAAATGATACATATGTTTAAGAGAGATTTAAGTGAATATCCCAATTACGGGTTCAAATTATGAAAGTAACCATGACTTGAAACAAAAACAAATTCCATTATAATTGTGGTTTCGGTTTGACATTTTTGCTCCTCTTAGACTCTCTATTAGCGATAATTTTCATTTTCTGACATTCTTTTTCCTCCAACCTCACTTTTTTTTCTTCTACTTCTTCTTTTTGGTTTTATATGTTTTTCTTCCTCAAAAAAATAAAGTGGTACAGTGGAAAATAGAAGATTTACTATGGCTTGGCCAAGATCCAAAAAGAGAATGGACAGAGAAAATCAAATTGAAATGAACCAGATTCTTCGGAGATAAGAGAATAAGTATTGGGTTTGTTCTTCAGTGGTGGATGTAGACAACGTAGGAGTGGCTAAGGTAAGTTTTATAATGGTGGATGTGGACACCACCATTGCCATATTTGCGCCATATCCACCTCCTTCACCATCACCAACATATTTGCACCATATCCACCTTCTTCACCATCACCACTTCCATAACCACTTTCAGCTATAAGCTCCTTCACCGCCACTTCTTCCACTGTCACCTTCTTCATACCCTCCGGCTGTTGATCCACTGTTAAAGAGAAACTCAGTCGTTTTCGGTTGAAAGTAAGTTAGAAAAAGGTTTTGTTCAATTTACTCAATGAAAATACTTGACAAGTGAAAGTATTTGTTGATGTTAATGGACAATGGAAAAACATGTCTCGATGTAATTTTCATTTTTATATCACAAACTCTCCCTTGTGCACAAAAAAAAATATCAGTAGCTCTCATTCCTGTTGCAAAATATAACTTCCTAATACTTTCAAGCAAAAGAAACTATAGAAATTAAAAAAAATATATTTTAAGACTTGTTTTTTCGGGGTAGGCCTAGGCTGGCCAATGAAAGCTCATGGCTTATGGCCAACGTGAAGACCAGAGAAAACACAAGAGGAAATGGGTTGTCTGCTTCATTTTAGTTTTATATAGATTTTGACCCCACATTATTTGAAAGAGATATTTCAAACAAATACAATATTACTTTTTCACAATTGTATTTTTGTTCTTTTGAATTGGGACAAAAGAATAGCTTATTTGTTTTTTTTTAACTCAACAAGAAGAGGGTCCAACAAAAGAGACCAAAATTGACGAGAACTCTTCAACACGTATTGGATTACAATACATTGTATGGCTGGCATGTATTCAAATGTGAATTCAATAGAAATTAAAATGAAAGAAGACAGATAGTCTGATAAGCATCCAAATGTTGACATAATAAGTGGTGATGATTAATCAATCAGCAACTACGATATATATACCTTTGTATACAGGTGCAAGTTGTTCTATGAATATGTTAACAATCCAGTATCTAATCCACATACACACTGTAGCTTACAAAAACTCAATAACGATTTATTCAACTATCCAATTTCTTTTCACTGTAACTAGAAACAATCTTGAAATTTACAAAATTCGAAACAATTATTGTTTAAAGCTTATTTTATATATCTATATGATCTAGGAATAAATATTTAATATATTGAATCATTTAAATTTAGAGATCAAAGTGAATATTTTTTTATGTCAGCTGCCTTGAATTTTTTTTTTTTTTTTTGAGTTCAAAAAAAGTTCACATATAGTTAGAAAATTTCTTACAAAGCCATTAATTTGTGACAGAAACAAAAACAAATACACTAGCCGAGAAAATAAAAATAATAAACAAAATATGGCAATAAACCATAAAGTCCACTAATTTTAATGATTTGGGAATAAATATTTCATAGATTAATCATTTAAAATTTAGAAATGAAAATGAATAATTTTGCTATCCACTGCCCAGAATATAATACTATAATTCAAGAGTATTTAATTGATAGTTTAGTAATAATAATTCACATGTAGTTACCAATTTTATTAGACAGCCATTAATTTGTGACAGAAACAAAAACAAATCCATTAGCAGACAAAGAGAAAAACAAAATATCGGAATAGTATTACGATAAAGTCGTAAGTATTAATAAAAACGTTATTGATGGAAATTAGTTGACTGGTAAAAGGGGAAAGGTGACTTAAGTAGCCTTCCCTCAGACATAATACTAATTCTCTGTCAAATAATAATTATTCCTTTTTCAAACAAACGCCATTCATTTGTAGCCCAAAAAAATAAAGGAGACTTTTTCTAGGGAGGTTTCCGATGTTAGAGTTGCAGCCGTCAGATCGTCGTCCCGGAGCTCCGAGTTATAGCGGCGGTGGTGGAGGAGATGAGCTGATCAGAACGTATAAGGCTTGGAAAGGCAATAACGTTAGTGAGCTTGCTTCTCTTTTATCTCTTGTCAGATTTTTAAGTAAGATCTGAATTGAAATTCCTCAAAGAGTCTTATCCAGAAGCTAGCTATGGTGTTTAATCATATTATCTTCTCTGTTCTTTCTTGAGAAAGCTTATAACTTTATGATTTTGACTTTTTTAATTTAGAATTTGACTTTGCAAGATTTGTGAAACTCTTGAATGATTCTTCAGGTGTTCTTCTTTGGAGGAAGGCTGGTGTTTGGACCTGATGCTAGATCTATACTCATTACCATCTTCTTGATTACAGCTCCTGTCACTATCTTCTGTGTTTTCATTGCCAGAAAATTTATTGATGACTTCCCTCACCACAGAGGAGTATCAGTATTAGCCGTCGCCGTTGCTCTGAATTTACTTGTGAGTTAAATGTTTGTGTTCCCCTCTTCTGGTAAACACACGCACTCATCTTGATTAAGTTTCTATCTTCTTCGTGTGTGTGTCCACTCCACAGGATCTAATATTTCTTCTTGTAACCTCGGGGAGAGACCCTGGAATCATACCCCGTAATCTATACCCTCCTGAACCAGAGGGTATTATTGAAAGTAGTGGAGAACCACGTCTTGCTCATACTCCTACTCTGAGCCGGTTGCCTCGGACAAAAGATTTGATTGTGAATGGAATCACTGTGAAGATCAAATACTGTGACACCTGCATGCTTTACAGACCTCCCCGTGCTTCTCATTGCTCCATATGCAACAACTGCGTTGAGAAATTTGATCATCACTGTCCTTGGCTTGGTCAATGCATTGGATTGGTAAATGATTCTTTTGTTATTATAACCTCTGCTAAAGAAAGAGTGAGAGAGAAACTAACAGTTTTGTTGTTGTTGGAAAAAAAACATGATGCAGAGAAACTACAGGTTTTACTTCATGTTTATATTGTGCTCTGCTCTTCTCTGCATTTATGTCCATGTGTTTTGCTGGATATACGTCAAACGGATAATGGATGGTGACAAGATAAGCATCTGGAAATCTCTAATCAAGACTCCTGCTTCCATCGCCTTAATAATCTACACTTTCATCTCTGTCTGGTTCGTTGGTGGCCTTACCGGTTTCCACTTGTACCTTATCAGTACCAATCAAGTAAGCCCCCTTGCTTTTACTATACACACACACACTGGGACCGTTAGCTTGCTAACTGTTGTTTTATGATTATTGCAGTCAACTTACGAAAACTTTAGGTATCGGTATGATAGGCACGAGAACCCTTTCAACAAAGGGATCCTTGGTAATTTCATGCAAGTCTTCTGCACAAAGGTTGCTTCATCTAACAACAGTTTCAGAGCAAAGGTATCAAAGGAGCCAGTGATCCCACCAAGGATGATAGTAAACGGAGCCATGTCAAGCCCGAGCTTGCAGAAAGTTTCACAGGACATAGAGATGGGGAGAAAACCGGTGTGGCACGAGACAGTAGATGAAGAGCTCGGTGACATGGACAAGGACATGGAAACATCGGTTACATCGCGGGATTTGAGCAGAATGCTTCCACCAGAAGAATCTGAAGGACGTGGGATTATGCATTCGAGAGAGTCTAGCAGGGGAAGGAGAGGAGGTAGCTGGGAGTTCTCAGGTCGTGTTAATGAAGAGTTAAGAACCAGAGATGAGTCTGTGTCGGTAAGAGTAGGCGAAAATAACTCTTCAGACAATGATGCTTCAAGAGATTTACTGGTTGAGATATCTGATGCAGCAACAGTTAGAAGCAGAACCGGAACTGGTATAGGACGGTTATAGTCTCCGGTTTACACTATTTAAAAGAAAAAAAATGAAGAAGATCAAACAAGATTGTGATTCATTCAGGTTTGGTTATTTGATTACCTCATTGTAACGAGTTTGTGTAAGTATGTTTTATTTGATTAAAAAGCTCTTAAGATTACTGTTTTGACCAAAGAAGAAAACATCTAACATTAGTTTACATGAGGGAGAAGGCATCTGAGATTAGTTGATGAGAAAAACATCTCATGATATGGGATATTCTGTGGCTTATTGAAGCATGTACTCATCAACATTAGTTGATGAGAAAAACATCTCACGACCCAAATCTTTAGCTAAAGTTAGTACATGTTTTATAGGTAAAATGTATCCTCTCCTGATATGGGATATTCTGTGGCTTATTGAATCTCTCCCGAGCTACCTTGGAATCTAAAGAAAACAATGATACATTCCATTTCTATTAGACCATTTGCTTCTCCATGATTTCACGGCCAACCCAAATGACAATATTCACATCTAACTCTAATCCGCAATAAATCTGACCTCATCATAGCCATGTCTCCTGTTTCTACATACCAAAAAAAATAATCTGTGTGAACAGAAGAATCTAAGTACTTGCTCCTGTTTCTACATAATGAGATACCTAAACAATTAACAATGCTAATCAAAAGCTAGACTCAAAACATTCAGTTTCATATCCTTCAAACTCCTATTGTAAATCGGTATATAAGCTACAACTATTCAACAAGTTCATTATCATCAAGAGACCATCCATGGAAACATCTCAACTGAAGTAGAGAGAAATATCAAACAGTAAAAGAAAACCTTCTCAATACTTCTTCTTCGCCTTCTTCTTTTCCCACTTCTACTTCTACTAATACAACATTCGAACAAGTAGCAACAAAATAAGAAACAATTGACGAATGAAATACTATAACAAAAACGAAGAAAAGGCATTTTCATTCGTGGATTACATCGCTATGACTGACTATCTCACCAACAAAAACAACAACAGCAGCAACAAACAAAAAAACATGTTCTTTTTCTTCTTAACCTATCAAACAAAATTCTCCAGTATCATGAGAACTCCCTACCAAGCTTCTGAATAGCAGAGAACATCTTCCTCCTGGACCCAACAGCAGTAATCCCCATATCTTTCAAATCTTCCAAAGTCAACAAAGGCAAAACCTCATCATCAACCTCATGTATCTCAAACATGGGCCAATACCTCCCTAACCCTAACTCTTGCAACCAAATCTTCACACCTTCTCTACCGTAAAACCCAACCCCATCTCTCACTAAAGACTCCTCCTTTACCGGACTCTCTGAATCCTCTCTACTGAAATCCCTAAACCCACCTTCCAATTCCTCCCCTTTCTCATCCCAACTGGATCTTACTCGCTTCACCGACCCGACCCGTTTCTTGACCCGCCAACTCCCAACCACGCCAAAAGAATCCACATTTTCATCGTCTAGGGCTCCGATGTTCGTCAGGGCTCGAGTCCTCGTCGACGATTTGGTCTTGTTACCCGTCGCCACCGTCGGTGCCCACTTCGGTTTCCTCGACTGAGAATCGTACGCCGCCTGGTACTGGTCGCCGCCGATTTCGCCTAATCGAACGCTTGGTCTCCTCAATCGTTTCGATCCGGCGGCGGTAGTCGTCAGCGCTTCCGCTGAGATTGACGGTAGAGAAGGAGTAACGCCGCCGTTTGGTTGCTGATTATTATTGTCACCCGGTTGCAGTTCCGACATTTCTAGAGGTTTCTTCGATGCAAAGGTATCTACTTTGGGACACTTCATGAGAGTGTGGAGCTAAGCTACTTGAGAGAACGAAAGGTCGAGTCTTTTTTTGCTTAGGTATTTAGGTTTTATCTGGAGAAGTCAGAAGAAGTGGGATGTGAGAAAGATAATCGTCATCAGGAGATTCGAACAAGGACGAGGAGAGAGAATGAAGGGAAGAAAATAAGAGATGTTCGTTTTTTTTTTTTGGACACGTACGCTCGTGCACAACTAAGAGTTCTGTAATGAAAGACAAAATCCTTTGACTTTCCGACAGTTCCAATTTTAATCCATCCAAAACATTCTTATGGCTTAATTCAGTTGATGTTAATGATGAAAACGTCTGGTGCAGATTCAAAGGATGAAAGATTTTAGCTTCTGCCAGTTGTATAGGATGTAGATTTAGTAATAAATGTGTTTTCTAATTAAAGTTAAATGGATCAATAGAAGAAAAAATGAACACACAAATCTTATACTTCCTCCGTTTCATATTACTTGTCGTTGTAGGGAAAAAATTTCGTTTCAAAATAAGTGTCGTTTTAGAGTTTCAATGCAAAATTCATTAATAAGATTCATAGGTAATTGTGTTTTTATTTTTCTATTGGTTGAAATATGGTTAGGTGTATAGGTAATTGTGTTTTTATTTTGGAAATATACAAAATCATATGTTTTCTTAATATGTGTGAATAAACCTAAAACGACAAGTAATATAAAACTGAAGGAGTATACATTTTACTTTTTCTTTTTTCAACAACCAATTGGACATCACACTCAACTCTTGAAGAGCACACCGGGAAGAAGAATCAACATCAAAAGATTCCACATGAAGAAGATATTGAACCATGAAGCAAACTAACTTGTTTTAGATTCTCAAATCAACAAAAGCACACGGAGAATTGGTTTCATACCAAAAGATTAATGAGTTAAGAGATATTTCATTTCTTATTTGGAAGCTTATGCATTCAATCACTTGCAAACAAGAGTATGACAACCATGAACAACATCTAAGATTTTAAGGACATACATATAACCATCTAAGAGTACCAGCAATCAACTTCTCATGCACCAACAAGCACTTAACTATTCATAATCAACTAAGACCATACTTGCCATTTTTGGACTCAAAAGCTATCAATACTCAACAACTATTTCCCCATCAAGGTTGGTACAATTTCTACCAATATTTCTGCAGTGAAAAAGTTTATAAAAAGCTTATTTACAGCTTTAAACCGTCTAGATACAAAGTCATTCTCTCAAAATCTTTCGACGGTAATTTTTTTTATGTTTGATTTTCTTTCTTTTTCATTAAATTAGACAAATGTTTCTAAACACATATAAGCTCCATTAGGCACTCTTTGTAAATTACATTTCAATCTCTAAGAGATCTATAAAGTTATTATGTTTTTTCAAAGAAAATCTTTGATTAAAAAACTATTTTTAGATTTTAGTATGTGATTCATTGTTGTTCTTTAGATTATAAATCTAGATAACTTGTGTGATTCAAATACTTTTGGTTCGCATACTGAGAGAGTCAATTACCTCACTATATTAAGAGAGTCAATCAGCCTACCAAATTAAGAAAGTCAATATTTTTACCACCATCACTACTTTCATTCTATCTTCCATACAAGTTTACTTGATCTTTAAAATTACCATTTAAGGACAGGTCCATGTTGTTATTATGTGTTTACATAATACATTAAAATTTATGATGTTTGGAAAAATATAATTTATTATTTTTGAAAAGTTGATATATTTTTCTGCTAAAATATCATCCACATGTACAATATCTTCTTGTATTTATTTGTGGTACGCGGATTAAGTTGACAGATTCAATTAAAAATTATCAACCATATTAGATCATATCATTTCAAACTTGCCTTTGAATTCAAAATTAAATATTAAGTATTAAATTATATAAACAGAAAAATCCACCAACACTTGACTGCTAGTCTGCTAGGTCCCACGGCCACGGTGGTCAGGTCACTTGGTTCTCCCGCGATGCTCGCATGTGGGTCGTCTACGCTCCAAACGGTGTCGTATACGCGTCTCTATTATTCCAACACTTTTCTCCAAATCTCACCGAACGGTTTCTTCTCCCTTCCGGTTTTCTTCTTTTGATTTTCTCGAGAAAATCAACCTTTTTTCCCGAGAAATTCGTTTCTCTCTGGTTCACCACAGCGAAAACATCCAGCAAACTCCACGAACGCAACTGATGGATCGGAGGAGGGCGGGTAGCCCAGTGTATGGTCGCCAGTGGAGCGATACATCGAACAGTACTGAATCGTCATCTCCGGCGATGTCACCTGCTCACCGGAAACAACTGGGAGGCGTCGGAGCTTTCTCCACCGCCAAACGGTCTCAAAACGTTGCTGCTAAAGCGGCGGCTCAGAGATTGGCTAAGGTCATGGCCTTGCAGAACAAAGACAACGGAGAGGAAGAAGATGAGGAAGACGAGGATGAAGATCTAAGCCTCAGATTCGCACCTACTTCTCTGAAACCTGCTCGTCACGCACCTTCTTCTTTATCCTCCACTGGAAGCAACGGAAACAGTAAACTGCCGCCAGCTGTTTCCTTCGCTCCCCGCAACAGATCGCCGTCGCCTGCGGTAAAATTCCGTATCCCTGTTTCTGGAATTAGCTCAGATCAGTTTGATTTGAATAGTATATTATGAGCTTTGATTGGTTTCTTGTTATGGTTTGATTAGTTAGGCAGGAACTTCGTTGAGCAAGTGCCTTCGGTTCGTTCTGCTTCAGCGGGAAGGCCGTCGATAGCATCGGCTAGATCCACGACTCCGACTCCTAATCTAATGCCCCCAAGCAGGGTGTCGGTGAAAGCTCCCAACTCTATTCCTCCACTTGATCCTCCAACTAAGAACCGAGATAAAAGGTTATAAATGTTGTTGTTTTTTCACCTCAATTAGAGTTTCTTGAGGAAAAATATAGAAGTGGGTTGGAAATGCTTCATAGAGGTTTATAAGAAATGGTCAAAGGCCTCCTTGCTCAAAGAGTGCTCATTTCGTCTAATTTTTTAATATTTATAGGTTTTTCGCTGATTTACCATCAGTGAATTCAAAAGAAAAGGGTGATCAGCGGGAAGCTTCAGCTCTTCGTGATGAAGTATGTGATGGTTTCTTTTACCCTTTTTTGTATCTGGTCAATTTACTTTACTGTGTTTGCATACTGAAAGTTATAGTCAAATCAGAATTTGAGGCTGATTTAATTTTAACTGCAGCTGGATTTGCTACAAGAGGAGAATGAGATTGTATTGGAGAAGGTTTGATGTCTCTCTTGGAAACTTATTTTTAATTAATTAAGCTCTTCACCTCCTTTGTGGATAACATTCATATTTCTATTACAGCTTCGTCGTGCGGAAGAAAAAAGGGCGGAAGCAGAAGCTAGGGCCAAGGAGCTTGAGAAACAGGTTTTGGAACCAGTTGTCTTGTCTAGTCCCTTTTTTTGCTTCTTAAAGGGAAAAGATTCGCCACTCGTTTGCATCTCTAATGACAATATTTATCAGACTCGAGTCAGCAATCGTTATCTTGTTGATATAGCCTCCTGTCTTGTTACTTTATCTTTATTTTTATGAGAGGACGTAAATAGTATTACTCTGACTTATATCTAGTCTTACCGAGTCTTACTCTGACTTATATCTAGAATAAGCAGGTTTAGTGAAAATATAGGTGGCGATGCAGACTATTTTTAGATAAAATCATATACAAATGGACCGATCTATTCTCATGTGTTTAGAACTTGCAGTTTCAGTGATTTGTATATTTATTTACTTGAAATCATATCTACTTAAGTATTGGCAGTTGTGCAAGGTTTCATTTGTTTTATCTTTTTCCCCGAAAGGTTGCCTCTCTTGGTGAAGGAGTGTCTCTGGAGGCAAAACTGTTAAGCAGGTGAAAGCTTGTGCCTTCTTTTACATCTCTTTGTGTGTTTTTCTTTTCGAGAATCTTGGGTGGCTTATGATAGCTGATGTTGAGTTCTGTCTTTCTATAGGAAGGAAGCAGCATTGCGTCAAAGAGAGGTTAGTGTGAACATAAATAACGTACATTTACTCTATTTTCCGCTGAGATTTATTCTTCTCTTTCGTCGAGTTTCTTTCTCCACCATTCTGATCCTATATCGAAGAGAGATAATTTAAGCTGTGGATGAAAATTGTACCTGTTACAGGCTACTCTAAATGCTGCTAAACAGAAAAACAATGGGAAGGATGATGAGCTTGTTTCTCTACGTTCAGAACTTGAGGTAATACACTGGTTTCGTTTGATGCATCATTTTTATTTGCATGATGAAACCTTGTCTTATTCTTCTCTGCTATGATTAGAGCTTGAAAGACGAGGCTACTACTGCTGCAGAACGGCTTCAAGAAGCAGAGTCTGAAGCGAAATCTCTTCGCACAATGACTCAAAGGATGATTTTAACACATGACGAAATGGTTTGTCGAGAAAGCCTAGGTCTCCTTATCTATCAATCAATCATTTATAAGTTTCTGAATTTATGAATTATTGACTCATATAGGAAGAAGTAGTCCTGAAGAGATGTTGGCTTGCCCGATATTGGGGTTTGGCTGTGCAATATGGTAGGTGATTTATCCATTTTTACAAACAAAAGAGTTCATTCTGAAACTAAAAAATGATAATCTCATAATACATTTTCACATATTTATGGTGTGATATTATACATCTAGTTCATCTGATATGTGCTTTTTTCCAATGGTATCCTTTTGTAGACATTTTTGCGGATATAGCACTATCCAGGCATGAGCACTGGTCGGCATTGGCTCCTCTTCCATTTGAGCTTGTCACCTCTGCAGCCCAGAAGGCCAAGGATTTATCTTGGGATAAAGGCTCGTCTAAATTCTGCTTTAGTTACAAACTGTTAAAGTATACCTTGCGTATTGTTGTTCGCAGAAAAAAATATTGACCAGCATTTTAATAAAGCAGGTGGGAATGATCGGAATAGAGCTGCTAGAGATTTGAGTGATCTAACTGGAGAAGGAAATATTGAAAGTATGCTTTCAGTTGAGATGGGTTTGAGAGAGCTAGCATCATTAAAGGTGTCCGCTCTTGTTTCTGAGTAACCTTTAAATATAGATCTTTAGAGAACGTTTTTAAAATCTTCTTCTCTGTTTAAAAATTCAGGTTGAGGATGCTATCGTTCTTGCATTTGCCCAGCAGAGAAGACCGAGTTTGATACGTCATACTGTTTCTGGTATGTATGGAATTACAAGCTTTTAACACCAAAAATATGCTACACTTTTTGTCCTCTTCTATTCTTAATTTCAGAACGGTGGATGAGCATTCTGTTCATAAGTTGTTATTATTATTCAATACTGGCATGTAGCTGGTCACTTCCAGACGAATGCTATATATTTTGGAATCCTGCATAGCTAAAAGCAAATGTGATTTTTTTTTTCATATATCTTACAGATCCCAAAGGTCATGGAGAATCCAGATTTGTAGATGCATATGGTAAGGAAAAGACTTTCAGATTCTTTTGTTCTTCTCTTTGTTTACCATCCTTACGTAGAGGTCCTTGGAGGTCGAACCCTCACCAATGGATGTTAATAGTGCATGGAGTTGTCGATTTAGTAGAGAAAGTGGTCGAGAAAAAAGAACTTGAAGGAGACAGTTGGCCGGTTTAGGGATAGGACCATAAATGCCATGTGTGGTTTAAATTATCATATAGTTGCCCTCTTCCGAAAATATAGTCATATGTCAATGTAATCAGCCATATCGTTAAAAAATATTTACAATGTCCCTCATGTTGTTTTAAATGCAGAATTGGGTGAAGCGGAACAAGAAGATGTTGCCTTTAAGCAGGTGCTTTCTCATCATTATATACACTTGTTTTTGAGCCGACACTAGACACTTTGCTCCGTATTGCATTACCTTTTGTTCTGGTACTGTTACACTTTGCCATGATCAACCTGCATTATTCATGACAAAGAAAACCATACCAAACCAAAAGTAGCCACACCTCAACATCAGTTGTGAGGCATAGCTTTAGCAATACTCTTGAGTTGATTCCAAGAACGGATACCCATTAGTATAGTGATTGCAGTTTTGCCTATAGCTTAGAAAGTCATGTAGAGCAATGGAACATACACGAGTTTCAATCAAAATATGGTCTTGATTGCTACAATTACTGTAAAGCAGGCATGGCTGATGTACTTCTGGGGCAGAGCTAAGTTACTGGGTGTGGAAGAAGACATCGCAGAAGAACGTGTCCAGCTATGGATCAGCCGTGTCAACGGGAAATCAACTACTTCTCACGATTCCTTGGATGGTAAATTCACACTCGAGCTATTTCGTTTCCAGTCCTGACTTTTGCTTGGAAAACTTTTCGATTCATAATGATGAAACTAAAGTGTTTCGTTTTTTGCTTTGTCTTTGTCTTCCTTCAGTGGAAAGAGGATTGATAGAGCTAAGGAAACTGGGAATAGAACAACAGTTATGGGAAGCTTCTAGAAGAGAAATTGATCAGCTTCCCTCTCCTACTTCTCCTTCCAATCTCGATCTCGATGCTGATCCATAGTTGAAAGTTTCTTACTCTTTTGGTATATGAAATTTTCTGTTTGTATATTTATTTCTCTTCACGTAAGTTTCACGAAGAATCTGTGTGCCCCCTTCTCTTTTCTCACACTTAGACTGTAAGCTCTGGTACTCTTATATTCGCAACTTAAGTTCAACAAGCTTTGGTTAAAGAAAAATTAAACTCGATTCAGATCTCTAACCCTGTTATTCCTTTTTTTGTGTGGTAAGGGAAGCTCTCCATGGTGTCCAAGCAAATAAATATCCAGAAACAATTTAAAAATACAAAAACAAAATCAAATGAGACAGTTCAACAACATTTCAAAGAGAAAAGAAGAAAAATATCATCTCTAGAACTCTCTCTCCTCTTCCCTTCTACAACACAGGAATGGGATCTTCCATGGCTTCTTCAGCAACAAAACCGTCACCAGCACCATTCTTACCGTTCAACACAACCACACTTCCTTCTGCATCAACATCAACAATCACAGAATCTCCATCTTTAATCTCCCTTGAAAGCATCTTCTCCGCCATGCTATCTTCCAAAAGCCTCATTATCGCTCTTCTCAGCGGCCTCGCACCGTAGCTCGGGTCGAACCCTTCATCCACCACTCTCTCTTTAAACCTCTCAGTCACTTGAAGCTCAATCTCCTTGTCCTTGAGCCTCACCACCACTTCTTTAAGCATAATATCAGCAATCTCCTTGACTTCAAGCTTGGTCAACTGTCTGAAAACAATCATCTCATCTAACCTGTTCAAGAACTCTGGTCTGAAATACTGTTTTAGTTCCTCAGTCACTAGGCTCTTGATTCTGTTGTAGCTGCTGTCTTTCTCGTCGTAGTCAAGATCAAACCCGATTCTTCTACCACCTTTTTCAATCACGCTGCTTCCTACGTTTGATGTCATGATCAGAAGCGTGTTCTTGAAATCAACGGTTCTTCCTTTGCTGTCAGTTAGTCTCCCGTCTTCTAGGATCTGAAGCATCATGTTGAAAACATCCGGGTGTGCTTTCTCGATTTCGTCGAAGAGGACAAGCGTGTAGGGCCTGCGTCGAACCGCCTCAGTTAGCTGACCTCCTTCCGTGTATCCTACGTAACCAGGAGGTGAACCAATGAGTTTAGAAACCGTGTGCCTTTCCATGAACTCACTCATGTCGAGACGGATCATTGCTTCTTCTGAACCGAAGTAGTAAGCAGCCAAGGCTTTGGCAAGCTCTGATTTCCCCACACCGGTTGGACCAGAGAAGATGAAACTTGCGATGGGGCGGTTAGGGTTCTTGAGTCCAACACGTGCACGTCTGATGGCCCTGCTAATAGCTTTGACGGCTTCGTCTTGGCCAATGACTCTTGTGTGAAGGGTCTGCTCCATCTTGAGAAGACGGCTAGATTCATCAGACGAGACTTTCTCTACAGGGATTCCCGTCCAGGTGGAGACAATGTGTTGGATGTCGGATTCAGTAACAGTAGGTCCTCCTTCCTCGCCAGCTTCGGTCTCAGCTTTGTTCACTTCTTTGCCTTTGGCTAAAACAGCAGCTATCTCGGCTCTAAGCTCTATTTCCCGGTCACGGTGAGAACCAGCCTGTAGGAGAAAAACTTTAAACACTAATCTTGGATTTTATCGAAAAAGTCAAAGACAATATACCTTCTCAAAGTCTTGGCCTCGAACAGCTTCATTCTTCTCCTTAGTGATCTGTCTGAGTTGCCTTTCAAGCTCTCTAGCTTCCTCAGGTACCTAAGCACACACATGTTCCATTCTCAATCAGCTCTAACAGTTTACAAGGGACAAGTTTCTGATAATGAGAGACACAAGCAAACACAAACCTGAGCGTGACGTAGCCTAACCCGAGATCCAGCTTCATCAATCAAGTCAATAGCTTTGTCGGGAAGAAACCGATCACTGTACATTTAATTCAAGAGAAGAAATAAGTTGAGAAAATGCTCCAACTTGTCTTAAGAAGACATTGTCAACATGTTCTGTGTTGGTGAAAGACTGAGAATAAAAAGAAAGAAAAAACAAGTACCTGATGTACTGATGTGACAACTGCGCAGCAGCAACCAAAGCTTCATCAGTGTACCGGAGCTTGTGGTGGATCTCATATCGCTCACGCAGACCGTGCAAGATCTGTATAGCTTCGTCTACAGTAGGTTCAGGTACTTTGACAGGCTGGAACCGTCTCTCCAATGCAGGATCTTTCTCAATATGCTTCCTGTACTCATCCAATGTTGTTGCACCAATACACTACAACAACCGTAAAAAATCTTGAGTTTCTGGTTCTATTAGCTTACATTTTTGACCAATAGAACGAATTGAGAAAATTTACCTGCAATTCACCTCTTGCAAGAGCTGGCTTTAAGATGTTGGCAGCATCAATGGCACCTTCAGCAGCTCCTGCACCGATCAGCGTGTGCACTTCATCAATAAACAGAATAATGTCATCACTCTGTCTGATCTCCTCCATAAGCTTCTTCAATCTTTCCTCGAATTCTCCACGATACTTGGTTCCAGCCACAAGAAGACCCATGTCAAGGGTTATAACCTGGACAAACAAAAATGTAAGAAGTCAATACTTCAAAACATACACATAACTCTTCACAGCATCTTTAAAACAATGATTCAATGGGAGAATACTTACTGTCTTCCCCTCAATTGTTTCAGGAACATCTCCACTGGCAATTCTCTGTGCTAGTCCTTCAGCTATAGCTGTCTTACCAACTCCAGGTTCTCCAATAAGACAAGGGTTGTTCTTGGTTCTTCGAGCCAAGATCTGGACCACTCGTTCTATCTGTGGCTGCCTTCCAACAACCGGATCAAGTTTGCCCTGAAACAGAAAGTGAAGGAAAAAAAACAAATTTTAGCCATGCAATTACGTATTTAACATGACACCTTCTTCAAGATGGGTAAGCTATTTTTATTTACCTCTTCTGCTAGTTTAGTTAAGTTAGTCCCATACTCTTCTAGTGTTGGCATTTTGCTGTTTCCGCTAGATCCTCCACCCACGCTTGCGGTCACTTCATTGTTTTCTCCCACCATACGTATAACCTATGAACAAAATAACGTAATCAAGAAACTGTTTCCTAGGACCTAAAACATGATTTTTTTTTAATTCAGAGTTTATGCTTTTTTACCTGCGTCCGGATGTTGCTAGAATCTACACCCAAATTCTCCAGGACACGAGCTGCAACACCTTCCCCTTCACGAAGAAGACCAAGCAGAAGATGCTCTGACCCAATGTAGTTATGCCCTAGAGTTCAAAACAAAAACAAAAAGATGTTAAGTTTGATCATTAATATAAGAAGCTCTTAACTCTAAATATTAATAATAAAACAGAAACAGATCCTTTACCAAGCTGTCGAGCTTCCTCAAGTGACAACTCAAGGACACGCTTTGCACGAGGAGTAAATGGGATCTCCACTGCCACAAAACCACTGCCTCTTCCAATGATCTTTTCCACCTCCACGCGAGAATCTTTAAGATTGATCCCCATGGATTTAAGAACCTTTGCAGCGATTCCAGTCCCTTCTCCAATCAGACCCAACAGTATTTGCTCAGTTCCAACGAAGTTATGGCCAAGTCTCCGAGCTTCCTCTTGAGACAGCATTATGACCTTGATTGCTTTCTCAGTAAACCGCTCAAACATGGCTTTTGGTACACATCGGCTAGCTTTTTCTCTCCGGGAAGACGACGACATTTGAAGGTTAACTTTACCAAAAAAGTCTTGGCTAGGCCTTCTTGCCACACGATCCACTGCATTGGAAGCTCTTAACCCTGAGAAGCTCTGGATACTCAAAACCGATGTTTGAGAAGAGCTGTACATCATCTTCACGCATCTTCTTGGTTTTCTGTATTCTTCTGACTGTAAATCTCTTCCGGGACCAAGCAAAGAACGTGCTGCAGAATTAGACAAGAGCCTAGCCATAATGCAGAGTTGGAGGCTGCATTGGGTAATAGCAATAAGTCATTAGTGTAATCATAACTCATATAAAAAACAACCAAGCTACAAGGCAACCAAAAAGCTTTGACTTAATACTAAAACCAAATCGAAAACGAGAAAAGAGGCCAACAAATCCAACAAGTGTTAATATGTTAACTTGCAATAGTGTGGACATAGTTCTTTGAATCCATGGCTAATTGTCGAGTACATGAGCAAGTCAAAGGGTTTATCGTTTTGGATAAACAGAGAGACTTGAGCTACTCATCCTCTTAAACCCGTTGGTAGAAAGAGCTCAGGCACATAAAATAGCAGAAGAGTATCACAAAGCTTGAACTTTTGTTTCTTATCTCCAAAGCATTTTTAGTGAGAAGCTACCAAAACGGTGAAGTCTCTTCCACTACAAAGCATTCATTTCTGAAAATCGATAAACGAACTCACACAACCCTAATCTCAAAGTAAACATTTTTTTTTCTCAAATCGAAACAAGCAAATGAGGAGTATCCAGATTCCTAGAGCTCAAAATGAACCCACCAAAAGACCTGTGAGAAATAGGAAAACTCTACCTTAACAGAAGAAAGACGGAAACTTTCTTCAGTGAAACACAAAACCCACAACAAAAATTGAAGAAAAAAGAAAGAGAGAGTGAGAGTGTAGCTAAGGAAAGGAAAGGGTTTTGGTTTTACCTGTCGTCTACGCCTTTGGATGGAGAACGAGAAAGCGAGAGAGACTCTTTTAATGGTCGGCCCGTGTGGGGGAAAGAGATAGGAAGCGAAGACAGAAACAAAAGAGACTTCTTTCTTCTTCTTTTTATCAATCTGTTCTCTCGTCTTCTACACCCATCGCCGCCGTTCATATACCATCATCGTCCACCTACCGAAGTTACATATCTACCGTTAGATTTCTCTTTTAAGTGTTTTCCACCGTCAGATTCTATTACTTTTTTGTATGTCAACCCCCAATAATGAAGGATAAGGGTTTGGGTTTGAGAGAGACCGGTTTTGTCCGGAAAACAAATCAAAATCCAAGACATAAAAGTAAACCAAATAAAACCGATCTTGTGAAAACGTTTCGTTTGCTTTGTTTTTTATAGCAATCAATGATATAAACATGTTGATTTTTTTTTCCTATTTTAACAAGATTCTACGGAACCATTTGATCCTTGTGAAGGATAAGCAGTTTTTTTTATTTATTAAATGTTCTACTTCTTGCTTAGGGCATCATAATCAAGATGAAAAAAAAAATGGAAGAAGAGTATGAGAGTCGTAGGTTAAGGAGATGGGAAGAGTTGGACACAGACATCTTAGTGAGGATTTTCCTAAAGTTCAGCGTCTTTGAGCTGTCTCGTGTTTGTAGTGTATGGAGAACGGTTTGATTTGTCTGTCACACATGAGAATCTAGCTTCATCAAGATCCCTTTTGAGCCTTATGTATACATTCAACGTCGTTCTGATGAGGCCTTGACTAGGATCCTCCATGAATCTTAGCCGAGGAAACACCAGGACATTGGTTTTCCATTTCAACTTGTTCTTGAGTGATGATCAGCTTACTTATACCGCAGAACGGTATAATGCCTTTCTGACTTGTAACTGAGATGATTCTTCTTCTTAAATACTAAAAATGTGTATTCATTTTCTTGCAGGTGTCCAGGGTTGAGACGAATAGTCTTACCAGCTTCGAACAGAATAAAGAAGACTGGAATAAGCAAAGCGATAAGGATATAGAAAGATCTTGAGTCACTAACAATGCCAAGCATCGAACAGAGTCGCCAAGAACTTAAAGGAGTTAAAGATCATGGGTCCATTCGAAGTCTTCTTTGCAGACACGCTCATTAGTTGCCTCCCTAACCTCAAAACTATCAGACTTAGATGCTCTGCGATAAAGCGGGAAGGACATACTTGAGGGTTACCGGATCTTGAAGTGCTCAACATATCACACTCTTACCTGGTGGAGTACCATGCATGGCAGCCGCAGCAGAAAGTGTTTGTTAGAGAGCTCGATGAGACTATACTTGGGAAAGCTTCGAGGTTGAAGAGGTTCTTGACTTGTATGGAGCATGACACTTGTGCCATGTGTTGTTAGTGGACTGAGAATGATGAAGGGATCGTGAGATGGTATAAATATGAAGAAGATGAGTGGAAGGTTGAAGAAGTGAGCTCTCTTCATCTTTAATAGTTTTTTTTTCTCCTATTATTTGTCTCTGTGAAACTTAGCTACTTCATCTTTACTCTCTGTTATTGTGTGTATATAATTGTAGGCAATGCCTGAAATTTGTATCTATTGACAATACTATATATCACCAACCTTGAGACGAGTAGGAAAATAAATAATTTCAATTATGCTCAAAAGGTAATCAAGAGATTGATCCCTAAGTCATAAAATGATTGTGAGAATTCAAGAGGTGATGCATTCAGTAACCTGCTTTCACTATAATCTGCACCCCCAAACTCTCCAAGACACAAGCTGCAACACCTTCCCCTTCTTGATGAAGAAGACAAGCAGAAGATGATGTGTCCCAACGCTGTAACCCCCTAGAATGATAAGAAAGTGTGAAAGTTTTCATCACTCAAGAAAGCTTATATACACATATAAAAGAAGCTCCAAGCCTAAACTGCTAATAAATATATCACAATACGTTGGGAGTATATTGTATAATTTTCTGATATTTGGAAGTGAATATGTGATAGAAGCTATAAGATTGTGTGAATACAGAATACATAATCTAAACCCATACAAAGGAAGATACAATGTCCCCA
>MU106429.1:95363-123005 GCA_012274485.2 Sinapis alba
TATTTTTTTATAAGATAACTCTTATATATTGTGCTGTTATCTTAAAATATATCTTTCAATTTTAAAATTTAAAAAGATAATTTATAATAATTAAGTGGTTAAAGTTAATGTTAATAAATTTTATATATAATTAAAAACGAATTTTAATTAATAATATTAAAATTTTATTAAATAAAATAATTCTTATATATATTATAAACTAATAGATATTTATAAAACGATTAAGCCCGCACGTGCGGGCAAAACACCTAGTATATATAGTTCACTGAAATATAGGTCTAAGCAAAATATATGCAAATTTTGACTTGATTTGTTATATGTTTCAATTTGAATCGAAAATTTGTATATTTGTAATTTATAAAACAAAGCAGATACTAATATGTAATATTCATAAGAACAATTTAAATCACAAATACTAATGTTTTTAGAAACGAATATATGATATGATTTTTTATATGTATATATACATATAGGAGACTATATATATAGATTATATAATTATTATATTATGTGTAAGTTTAAAATATTTGTTATTTATTAAATTGATTATTTTAATTATTATAACTTTAGTAAATAAATAATTTTATTTTTGTAATAAAATATTATTATTTTATGTTAATTTGGGATTTTTCTTTTGTTTTTAGTTTGAATTTGTTATCTATTTATACGGATCGAATCGGATATCCAGTTAATAATATAATTTTTTTGATAGTTGTCAATCGAATCAAATCAAATAGTTGATTATTCAAATAAAACGGATTGAATCACAAATACTTCTTAAAATCGGAGATTCAATTCATGTCCAAGACAATTGAAACACATGTTTAAAATTTTACTACAATAAAACAAAGAGAAGATAATTAGTTTTTTTTTTTTTGTCGACAGATAATTAGTCACATTATCTTTTGCTATCAACTACTTCTCACCTACTACTGTTCCTCAAGACGGCAACAACGGCACCGTTTTATTAAACTAAGCCACCATTTGTTAGGTGCAACTATATTCTTAAAAAACGTTTAAAATCTTGTAAAAAAACAGAATATATATTTTTAGATTAAAAAAAAACTCCAGAAACAATCTTTAATGAGTAATTCCCTTAGATAGTCTCTTTTAGTTTGTTTGTCACAAAAATAGTTTTTAAGGAAGAAAGTGACTAAAATGTTTTTTTTAGAAGCTAAAAAAATCATTTATATGTATTTATACCCATAGGGTTAACTAATTTGGACTTTAGGGTTTAGAGTTAAGGGGTGGGTTTGGGGTTAGGGTTTCAAATTTCAAAAAAAAATTAAAAAAAAATCAAAATTTCAAAAAAAAAAAAGTCTATTTTGGTCATTTTATTTTTTGAGGGCTATTTTTGTGACAAAAACTTAAAAAGGACTATTTAAGAGAATTGCCCATCTTTAATTTGTTCGTCTCTGAAAATCAACGGTCACTGACTGACAGCCAAATCTTGTTCCGTAATTGACCCATTTAGTTAATTTAATACTCCCTCCGTTTTTTATTATAAGTCGTTTTAGAGAAAAAAAATTGTTCTAAATTATATGACGTTTTCAACTTTCGATGTAAAATTTATGAGCAGTTAATATTATCTGACCAATAGTAATATACATTATATTTTGTTATTGGTTGAATTATGGTTAGGTAAATAATTAATGATGTTTTTGTCTAGAAAATATAAGAAATTAATTATATTCTTAATCTACGTGCATAAGTTTAAAACGACTTATATTAAGAACCGGAGGGAGTACTATAGATTATGTTTAATTATCGTATTATAGAGAAATAATCATAAATAAATTAGAGAAATTCTCTTAGCCTTTTTAGTTTGTTTGTCACAAAATAGTTTTTAAGAAAGAAAATGACCAAAATATTTTTTTAAAAGCTAAAAAATTCATTTATATGTATTTATACCTCTAGAGTTAACTAATTTGGACTTTAGGGTTTAGAGTTAAGGGGTGGGTCTGGGGTTAGGGTTTCAAATTTCAAAAAAAAAAATTTCAAAAATCAAAATTTCAGAAAAAAAGTCTATTTTGGTCATTTTATTTTTTTGAATGCTATTTTTGTGACAAAAACTTAAAAGAAGCTATTTAAGAGAATTGCCCAATAAATTATGAGCATTTTTTTCTTTCTTATCGTAATAAGGACACAACGTTACGAACGATTTGACTGCCTCTAAGCAGTGACCACCGACTCTCTCTCTCTCTCTCTCTCTCTCTCTCTCTCTCTCTCTCTCTCTCTCGCTCTTCGGCTCAATCATGGTGGTTGAAGTATGGGAGACGCTCAAGGAAACCATCACAGCTTACACGGGACTCTCTCCGGCTGCCTTTTTCACCGTCTTAGCTCTCGCTTTCGCCGTCTACCAAGTCGTCTCCGGTTTCTTCGTCTCTCCCGAGGAACGCCGTCCTCGTTCCACGGAGGATTTCCCTCAGCCAGAGCCTCTTCCACCTCCGGTTCAGCTCGGAGAAATCACGGAGGAGGAGCTTAAGCAGTACGATGGATCCGATTCGAAAAAGCCCCTTCTCATGGCCATCAAAGGCCAGATCTACGATGTTTCCCAGAGCAGGTCTACTCTTTTTACTTGTTGATTGAATCCTGATTCTCTTTACCGCTAATTGTTTATCAGTGTCTCGAGATTTGTGGGGTTTGATGAGTTTATTGGTTGGATGCTTTTATCTTATTGTTTTGTGTAAAGCTGAGAACTTTCGGTAGTTTTTGTTAGTTGTGTGAGCTTTTCTGAGCTATCTATTAATAATCACTCCTTTTGTTTCAGAATGTTTTTGCATTTTTACTGTTGTTGTTTTTTTCTTTGTATTCAAGTTTTGCTTAAAGGTCCCTACTTTAATGGCCTGTACTGGCAGAACTTATATCAAGATAACATCTTCACTTAGTAGTAATGTACATGTGGGAATGATGATAACCTACAATCCTCGTTAAAGGTTTTGGCTTCTAATTTGCTAATGTTTTTATGAATCTGGTTGTGTGTAGAGGAGATTCACTCTTCTTCACTTAGTGGTTCACATTGTGTTCAATTTCTGCAGGATGTTCTACGGACCAGGTGGACCATACGCTCTGTTTGCAGGGAAAGATGCAAGCCGAGCTCTTGCTAAGATGTCCTTTGAGGAAAGCGATTTGACTGGAGACATCTCGGGTCTCGGTCCATTTGAGCTAGATGCGTTACAGGACTGGGAGTACAAGTTCATGAGCAAGTATGTCAAAGTTGGAACCATTCAGAAGAATGACGGAGAAGGCAAAGAAAGTGCAGAGTCAGAGCCTTCTACGAACACCGGAGAAGAAGCTTCCGCGGTTACCCACGGTGAAACTTCTAGAAGCATAGAAGAGAAAACGGAAGAGAAGAAGGATGTTGCAGATGGTGATGCGGCAAAGGAGGCAAATGTAGCAGCACTTTCTCAGTGAGATTTTTCAGGGTTATGAGTAGTATATAGCAAGTTGGAAGAAGCAAACTCAATAAATAAAAATATGTAAAACTGTGTACCTTTTGGATCTTATGACATCTAAATCTCGTTATGAAAAGCTTCAAATTACATTATTCTGCGGTGATGTATCGATATTTATTCACGGTAACGTAATGTCTCTTGCTTCCTCTTGAAGCAATACAAATAAGAGGAAGCAAGGATGCTTCATCTATTCCAAAGAGACATTACCTTACCAAAACGTCTACTATGTCTTCTCGCTAAGATGATGTTCTTCGCCTCACGGTCAATGACTTCGAACAAGTTTCCTGTTGGGATGAAAGAGCTGTTGTGGAGGATGTTGTTTCTCTGTTTCCATATGTTGTAAATGACGCATTGAGTTACGACTTTGCAGAGCGTAGAGGGATCTGAGACACTGTTTCCTTTCAGCGACGAAAGAAAGCTTTGCCCAGGAAGAGAATAACAGGTGTGCAAAACCCATCCGCGAGAGAGTCAGTTTCCCAGACCACCCGGCTTTACCCACAACAGAGAAGGACATGGTCTCTTGTTTCATCAAACTGGTTACACAGACAGGTCGACAGTATTTGGTGTGTTGAGATAGGAATACAAGGACCACGGAAATTGAGGTGCATTGTGATTATCTTGATGGCACACTAACTACCGACCAATTGAAACTGGTTAATATCCCAAAGACAACAACTCAATTTAAACTTAAAACTAAATGTTGTCGGGGCCACTCGATAATGGAACCCTCCAAAAATAGGCGTATGCCACTTAGCATGGAGAGCGCACGGTATTCTTTAGTAAAAGGCGAAAGAATAGTTCGCTTTGTGCTCACCACATGGCTGCGTGAATTGGAAACTGAGAAGGAGACCTTCATTTATAGTAATATCTTTTGTTGCTCAATTCTCCCATTTTACCAATGTGGGACTCTTAAAAGAAAGACCGCTACTGATTTTAATAATATTCACTCTTAGTGGGCTTTGATGGACCACAAATAAGTTTGGGATTTATATGCAGGTCTTCATCTGCCAGTTTACTTACTTAATCAACAAGTCTTCTTTTTGTTAAAATCTTGTATTTGATATTCGATTTGGTCAAACTAAATAGCCCACTCATATTATTTGTACCTTGCCTTCCTTTGTTTAATATAACAAGCGTATTGCTCATGGAAGGTTTGGACTGGATTTTTTTACTGTCAACAACAAAGATTCTATTGTATGAACTCCAGTAGTTACACTGCGAGAGACTAATTCAAAGCACTTTTATATGTCATGGTCTTAATTAATTTTCTTATACATGCGTCATCAATGAACAATTTACTTTTTATATGCATGACGACAAGTTATAAAATTATGAGAGACCTTTTCCAAGAAGACATTTATAAAATTAAAGATTGTCGGAGAGGTGTATACACTGACTATATTAAAAATACTTGTAATTGAGTGTCTACTAAATTAGTAATTTTGTTAGTTAGTCACGATATATCTACTACCTAAAAGTCTAAAAACCAAATCAAGAGAAGGCCTTTAAGTTTTTTTTTTTTTTTTTTTTTTGCTTAAAAGAAGGCGTTAAAGTTCTTAACAGAAAGAAACTTTGTTTCAAAACTAAAAGATGAGTTGTGAATAAAACGTCCTTGATTTTGTTGAATAGAAAACTTGTGAATAAAACGTCCTTAACTTTCAAGTTAAATATTAATTTTGTTAAACTTTACAGATAGAGTGGCTAAAGAGTCTATACAGCTGATGTATGTCCATAAATATAACCTATTAGTGGTCAAAGTCTTTTATAGAGGCTGAGAAAAGTCTTTATTGTATAAGCATTTTGATTAATGAAACGTTAGACTTCAGCCCAGTAAAAAGAAAAGAAGTAACCAACTGATGGAACTTCAGACCATCGTCATTTTGTTATAGATTATAAATCAGTTGCTACTATATAATTCATTGTTTTGGCCATTGCATAGTTTATATGAAGGATGTAGACATCGATGCTTAGTTTGGACACTGGTCTTAAATATTTTGGTTACGAAAAATGATTCACGAAAGAGACAACCCAAGTAGAAAAGGAACAAAATAAAAAAAGACAAAGGAGAAGTATTTATAGTGAGTTTATTATTACAAACTTTTAACAATTTATAATTATCGTTAATCATCGTCACAAAAACATTATTAAATATGAACGGTCGGTATTTATGTATTAGTGATGACGCTGTTTGTAATCCCGATTTAGATTCGGAAACATGTTTGCGTCCACGACTTTAACATAGTTGACTCAAATTACATACGCAACGTGGGATATCTATGTTTTTTTTTTTTTTGGTAAAAGTGGGATATCTATGTTATTAATATATACACCAATAAGCAAAACCCCCGAAGTATTTAACGAAACTATATCGTCATTGATTAATAGAACAGTTACATTTCTTAATTAAAGTTTCCTTGATCGACACCTCTTGGGGAGCTAAAGAACATAAATATTTTTAGCTGACACTGAGAAAAGAACATTAGTAATTAAACTTGTAATATCACAACTGGATATTTGGTCAATTCCTATCCGCAAATGGGGCAAAGGGTTGACTCCAAACAATACTTGTTTTAATTCCTCAATATCGTTTTTCTATTAGTTGAATGAGAATTAATACTACTAGTTTACCATAGACATACGTGACTATATATGGTAGTGAAACTGTAAACGATTGAAAGAAAACGTACATGTGTTACCATTCAGCTAAAAAATCATAGTAGAGAAAACGATATGGAATCTTGAACAAAATAATAAAACTATTTAACTATTTTAAAATAATATATGACAAATAATTAATCCGCAGATAACGTCATTCAAGTGTCGGTTGCTTAGGTGTTTGCAGTGGAGACATCTATTTTATCAATATCAATATTTAGAGAGAGAGACATTCTAAAAACACTTTTATGTTTTTGTAGTTGAAGAACGAAGATATTATGCATAAATCAGGAATTTAGTATTTTCGGTATACTTGGATTAACTTGTATGAGTAATATTTAAATTTATATTTAATTTCTTAAAACTGAATATTTGCAATTTCAAGTACTTACTAAGAAATGACCGACTTATAAGTTATTTACTTTATTTTATTACTTATTATTTGTACATTACTTGTAAATTATTATAAATTACTTGAATTATTAGTTAATTAGTTAAAATTTAAAACTAAATAACTTTATTATTTATAAATAATATCTTATTATTTATAAATAATATCTTATTATTTTTTCTATATTTTAGTTAATCCAGTGAACATAATATATAAAAATCAAAAAGCTCCAAATGTTTATATATATATATATATATTTATGTCCGATTCACTTATGAAAATTAAAATATAAATGAGTTATAATGAGTTATTTTAATACAATTTAAGAAAATGTTTATTTATTTTAGTAGTAAAATGAGTAATAAACCAAATAACTCAAATTAGTTATTTTTTAATATTTGATATTTATCTTATATTTATAAATAATTTAAATAAATTATTTGATATTCGACTTGATCAAACCAAATCCAACTTTACGGATCAAATATAAATCAAATAGTGAGTACTGGGTAAGTAACAAATAATTGTATTCGCACGTAACAAAAAGTGATAGGAATGGCATGTTTATATCATCTTTCTAAACGCATTTCATAAACTATGTAGTAAATGCATTTTCTACCATAATATATATAGAATCATCAGTCACATAATTGCCACGATATTACATCATTTTCAGTTTTTTTTTTTTTTTTGTGTGTGTAGAGCTTGTATATAGCAAGCCGACAGCTACATAAAATTTTTCTCATTAACATAAACAAATTTGATAACGACTCTACTAATCAAATTAGAGACTCCATGTTAATATGAACAAAATAAAATCTAAATAAATAATATATGTTACCAAAATAAGCATATTATATATGACATCTTGCTAGCCTTTCATAACTCCCCCTTGTTACAGAAAAAAAATCAAGTCGCTTAAGTTAATGGTAAACCAATAATTTATTTCCGGTCGATAATATGCGCGGATTCTATTGAATTTGAGTTTGTATGGTGACACAAGAACAAAACTAATATAAATTGTTATTATACTAAATGTCATTGTCAAACCATATTTTATTAATTTAATAACTTTGTAATTCAAACAAGTATCTATATTATAACAGAAATATAGAGAAGAAAAACAAAAGCCAGTTCACCAATAGTTTCTGTTTGTATTTCATATCTTACAAGAGTTTTTCTAGAGGAAGGCAAGTATGTGTTAGTTAAAGATTGCAAAGTCTTCTTCAACTCTATCCTTAAGAAAAATAATACATCAAACAGTTGAATTAGAATATTTCTGTGCATAACCAATAAGAATAGTTCAAAGTTCTTTTCAAATTGAATTGAATGTTATAATTATACAAATCAAAGCTTTTGGTTTACTTTATCAATGCAAAATATAAAAAAATGTTGAAATAAAGAATGTATATCAACTGCATTAGTTGGTTGGTCTTGTACCAAATCAGAACTCAAGTACTCACCATAATCATAGTTTTCTATCTTTCTAATCGGGAGAAGCCTGTTTCCAACTCTGTAGTCAATGTGTTAAATTGATCAGTCTTAATGTCTTATTGTCGTAGATGGATTTTCTCCATGTCTGTGCTGGTTCCTTTCCCTCCAGATGGTATAAGCTATGAGATAAAACATGTATCGTAAAATAAAAACATACATCTTCGAACGTGTTAAGTCTTGTTGCGATATGAGATGAGTAATATAAAGGATGTGCTGCCAGTTCGTCGTGAAATGCTCATTAAATATCTCTTTTGTCGGATTCTACCAGACTTGAGTAGAGAAAGTGCTTTATATGAGAAGTTAGATAATCAATATAAGCTATTGTGTTATTGATCATTGACTTCAAGATCTCTTTATATTATAACTTTAAATTTTATAATCCTATTTTTATGTTATTTATTAGATTTTTATCAGGTAAACATTACCCCTCAGAACCAGAACTAACACCATCAAAGTTCACAATACTAACTATAAAGCAGATGAAGCACATGATAACAAAGGTCTTCAAAAGCACACTAATATTCATAATCCAATTTAGAAAAGGAGATTACATAATATGAAATATTCTATTCTAATACCAATTCGTTTAGGATATGGTAATATCCCCTAATACTTTTTTCAAGTTGGAGCATACACTTTTTTTTTTTAATGTCCAACTTGAACTAAAAATCTTCAAATTCAAATCAGTTATTAGTAAATTTCATTTCAATCACAAATATTATCAAAATCATCGATATTATCTACTTCATGCGTTCGGTTTGGTTTCATTGGTTCTGTTTCATCGAAGTCAGTAGACCCCTTAATCATCTGATCCGTAGTAGATAACATTAGCTATCGACTATTGTTCGTTAATTGCTATTCATTACGTACATCTAGTGACTTTTTATGATTCGGGTACTTCTGATAACATCTAATGATACTTTGTGTAACATTCAATCTAGTTATGTTATGGTATCTACACAGTTTGGTCGTTTTAATAGCATTTGTTAAGGTATCATTCAAATAGACCAGCCATGTCGTCTCATGATTAACAATAAGGAAAACAGAAAGAAAATTCAGATGACAATCAAGTTACTAATCAATTCCAAGTATTTTATTTTTCACAGATGAAATTAATTAGAAGCAAATAAATAACCCCACCACCACCAGCTACCCTAACGTAATTTGAAAAGGCGAGCAAAGAAAGACAAATTTATAAAGTATAATGTGTCTGATTTGGCAGAAACAATAATTTTGTATAAACAGATACTGTATTATTTTATTTTATTTTATTTAATACTCCCTCCGTTTCATATTAGTTGTCGTTCTAGGTTTATGCACACAGATTAAGGAAACATTTAATTTTACATATTTTCAAAATAAAAATATTATTACCAGTACACCTAACCATATATTAACTAATAGAAAAATAGAATAGAGAATATTATCAATAAATTTTGTATTGAAAACCGAAAACGACACTTATTTTGAAACAAAAATTCTACTCCAGAATGACATCTAATTTGAAACGGAGAGAGTATATTGTTTATTGAAAATTATGACACTGAAATTCAAAGGGTTGGGGTTCCACCTAATAAAGATTAGGTGCGGTGTTTCAAATGCTAGATATCATTTATAAAATATATTTGTTTTCAGAAAAAATATGTATTTCTTTTCGTGTTGAACAAGCCCTCTTTCATATGATTAGTTCTACATATATCTATTTTTGTCAAAATAGTTCTACATAATTATGAATTAGATAGCTCCTTTTTATTGCTAATCTTGTTTTATTGTATTAAAAAGAAAAAACGTATCCTCAAAGCTGCCTATATATACCTCCACTTCGAACCACGTATCAGTGTCAAAGATTGTCATCTCCAATCTACATATATTTTACATATACTTCCTTTCAGTATCACATACGTATATATCTATATAATATATACTCAAGTAAATTAATTACTTATAAAGAATGGTGTGTAAATCAGAAACATCAAACAGGAAATTGAACAAGGAGAGGCAAAGAAAGGGATTATGGTCACCGGAAGAAGATGAGAAGCTTAGGAGTCATGTGCTCAAATATGGTCATGTGTGCTGGAGCACTATCCCTATTCAAGCTGGTAATTCTTAACTAATACTATTACTATCACATTATAGTCTTTGAGTTATCATTATTTTCAGAGTTAGATGATTTTTTTATGCAACAAATAAATAAAGAATTAATTATTAGGATAGGTTGTCTCGATATATTGTCAACAAATAAATATTTTTTTTGCTTAGAAGTAATCTTGGAATTTGATAAGGACATGATTTAAACAAAAGATTTTAACTGGTTTTACATAATTTAGGATTGCAGCGTAATGGGAAGAGTTGTAGACTAAGGTGGGTTAATTATTTAAGACCTGGACTTAAGAAGGGTGCGTTCACTAAAGAAGAAGAGACCACACTTCTCTCACTCCATTCCATATTGGGTAACAAGTAAGTCATTCAACTTTTGAAGTAACCACCACTGTACATTCAAAGTCAATTTGAAGTTACATCTATATGGAAAAAAAAAACTAAATGAAAAAATAGGTTGAAAAAATCAAATTATGAAAATAATAGTATTTTTACCATTAAGAATTTTAAGAGTTAGGGTTTATGATTTATACGTTTATTTCTTACTTGGGCTTTAAGTTTTGAAATTTGATGTTTATATTTATGTTTGGTTAAAAAAATTGAATAATAGTATTTTCATAATTTGGAAATGAAAATGTATATACTATTTTCATGATTTTATCTTTTTTTTTTTTTTTACAAGATGGGCTCAGATATCAAAATATTTACCTGGACGAACAGACAACGAGATCAAAAACTATTGGCATTCGTATCTAAAGAAGAGTGTGGTACCTTCGACAAAACATGAAACCACAAGAACCCATTCATTCACAAACTCACTTGAGACCTTGGAAAGTACAACCGGGAAGTCTTCTTCATTCATTAATGTCGGTGAATCATTTAGTGCTAAAGTCTCAAAAATTTCACCAAGTATCGTCTTCTCCGAATGGTTAGATCACAGTTTGGTTATGGATCAATCAACTCGAAATTGTATTTATGCTCAAGACCATACTGTACCGGAACAGAGAGGATTCGTTGGAACATTTGGCCAGCGTTTTTACGAAAACAACAACTCGTTGGATGATTTCATACCAAACTCGGGTTTTTTGTTGGAGGATGAGATTGAGTTATGTACTTCATTTTCAGACAGCTTTTTGGTCGACGCAATCGTAAGTGAACAACGGTCAATATAAATGTGAAGAGGTCCAAAGAGTTGAGTGTTCTTAAAATTACGTGCGTGGTAGCGAATAAAATGGTACATAATTTTAGTTAGACTGAATTAAGTTGTATTATTACTACTTCAAAACGCTCTAATTTGATGTATATGACTTCAATAAAAATCTTTTCTAATGAAACTCATTAACCCTTTGGGATCAAACCGGGCTAGACCAATCGTTTAACAGTTCGAAATAGATAATAAAGCTCAGGCTATTTCAAAACGAAATCTCAAAATTGGGAGTAAACAAAATCAGTGCATTGAAACTTAAAATCTGAAACATCAATGTAAAATCTCTTTTAATACTTAAAAAAAAGGTAACAACAGAGTACAGCTCTATCAAGAAACATAAACTAACATCAAAAAACCACCTTAAGCGCCAGTGAAAGCTTTCTTAGAGAAAGCAGAAGCACCAGCTGGTATCACCTTCAACACATTGAACCTCACAGTCTTGGACAAAGGCCTGAAAGTTATCAACAAGAATATAAAAAAAGATTAAATCAACTGCTCAAAAACCAGAATTGACAGAGACATTTATGTTTGAACACAAAAACGAAGCATAATAACCTGCATTGTCCAATGATGACATGGTCTCCTTCCTTGACACGGAAGCATGGTGAGACATGAGCAGGGATGTTCGAATGCCTCTTCTCATACCTGACAAAGAAACAGACAATACTTTGTCAACATCTTATCGACAAAAAAAGTAAATTGAAGTAAGAACAGACCTCTGATACTTCTTGACAAAGTGGAGATAGTTCCTTCTGACGATAATGGTCCTCTGCATTTTGGCAGAGTGGCAAGTACCTGCTATGATACGTCCTCTAATCGAAACAGTTCCAGTGAATGGACACTTACTGTCGATGTAAGTTCCTGTTCCGTATGAAAAAAACAAAAACACAATCGCTAAAGAACCTAAAGCTTTACACTACTGAGAGTAATTTGATCCCATATCAGAATCAGTGCCTATACAAACAGTTTAAAAATCTATAGTAGAAAGCAGAGTGATCTAATTAAACAAACCTTGAATGGCATCACGAGGAGTCTTGAAGCCCAAGCCAATGTTCTTCACGAATCTGTTTCCACCCTTTCCAGGTCTCTTTCCCTTTCCAGATATCTTCGAGCTGATAAAACACACACAAACAAACAACCCAATCATATATAGTTGAAAAGATTGAAACTTTTAAATCATAGTGTTTTGAATTGAAATCGATTGGGAAATTACCTGAGGAAGACCTTAGGTTGCTTGAGGAAAGCTTTCTCAGTCTGGAAATGGCACACAAAGGAAAAATCATTAGAATCATCACTAAGTGTGTAAGAATGTAGAGTGAGAGAAGATCAAATAAACCTGTTCCGCCATGGCTGCTGCTGCTTTTGCTCTGCGCGTGAAAGCTTGAGACGAGGATGTAGGCAGCGACGGCTAGAGCTTCAGGAACAAATAAACCCTAATGCACAAAGAGCTTATATAATAAGATATTACTGCGACAACAAACACATCCATTACAACTTTATTGGGCCCTTTTATTTGGGCCTTATTATTTCGGCCTGCTTATGCTTAGGTTTCTTAGAGCATCCGCAACGGGGGTCCTTAAGGAGGAGTCCTTAGCGGAAAAATAATTAAATAATTAGTGGGTCCCATCAATACTTAAGGATTCGATCCTTAAAATCTCTAAATAAGGATCGGTCCTTGCACTATTTGCGACACGTGGCGNAAAAAAAAAAAAAAAATTTAAGGACTCCGCAAGGAATCCACGGTTGCGGATGCCCTTACAACCAGATCTGTTATTCTGTTATGCTTTTACGTTTTTAAATAATCCCATCATGTAACACTAAAACACCAAATTTGGATGTTTTTTTTAGAGAATTTCCCTTAGATAATCAATTTTAGTTTGTTTTTCACAAAAATAATTCATAAGAAAATGACCCAAATAGGTTTTTTTAGAGAGCTAAATTTTTTATTTATATGCATTTATACCCTTAAAATTAACTAATTTAGATTTTAGGGTTTAGAGTTAAGGGGTGGGTTTGGGGATAAAGTTTCAAATTTTAAAAAATAAAAATAAAAAATTGAAAATTTCAAAAAAAAATATTATTTTGGTCATTTTATTTTTCTAAGACTATTTTTGTGACAAAATTTTAAAAATTACTATTTAAGAGAATTGCCTTTTTTTTATCTAACAATTTAGAATGTGATTGTTTCCTCAGTATCATGCAGCTTTTACATTTAGTAGTGGTTGTTGGCTTTTTACAACAGTCACAAAAAACGCTGTAAAACATTTCAAACCACTATAAACCTCATAAAATCAAAAATTAGGTTTTGCGGTCAGTTATGGTTGATAGAAAGTATAATTTTTAACAAAATATATTTAAATTTTTATTCTATAAAACTTTTAAACCAAAACTATTTTAAAATGTTAATATGTATACATATATACAAATATATACAAATATAAATGAAATAAAATATTCTTTTAAAAATTCTAACATAAATTTTTTAAATAAATTTTATTAAAATTATAAATTTCATTTAAACTAACCGATGCTACATTGTTATATCTACATATTCTAATCTTTGTCGATGTTTTAGATATTTTTTATCTTTTACAACATCAGTGTGCCAAACAGTTTGTATGCTTGGGGCCTTAAATGTTTAGCCATGCATATTTATGGCTATTAACCATGGTAGCAAGGAACAAAAGAAAAACAGAAATCCCATTTAATAATTGAGAAATTTTATTAAAAATTGAAAGAAAAAAAAGAATTAAAAGAAACCTTTCAAGCAGGTGTAAAAATTACATACACATTACCCCAAACATAGCGAGACGTTACGTTAAGAGCGTATGTAACTTAACCATGTTACCAAATTACACCAGCACCAAGCACCTAAACCACAAAGAAACCTTTTCTTCCCTTTTCAAAATTAATGACAACCAATAAAAGCAACATCAAAAATCCATTTCTCAACATAACTCAAAAGCATCCAAATAACTTTGTTGGGGCAGTTCCTGTGGCTATGTACTTTGCAGCCATTTCCTCTGCCTTGAGAATCTCTTCCCCACGTTTAGCTTCGGTCATGGCTCTCTTCTCTTCAGCTTCTTTGTGAATTTGAGCTATTTTGTTCTTCATTTGCTCTGCGTATTCAGCCTTCTTCTTAATGAGGTGTTCCTGTTATCATTTCGATTTCAAAGGACTAAATTTACAAGAATTGTCATCATTTTATGTAATATTACAAGTACAATGAATAATCCCAATTACCTCTATCTTTTTTAGCTCAGCTTCCACTGATGCTTTCTTGCTGTTTTCCCAAGCTCCAACTGAAGAAAGCTTCTTCTGAGCTCTGCGTTATATATAAAGTTATCAAGTTAGATTATATACATACATAAAAAAAAAAAAAAAAGTTCCATAAATTCATTAAAGGCTCTAAACTTCATTTCTCTAGTTTTTAAATTCACAAAAAGAAGAACTCACTTGTTCTCCACTTTAGATTTCTCTGCCTCTTCCCAAGCTTTGATGAGAGACATCCTCTTTTCTGTCTCGAGTCTAGCCAAAACTTCATCTTCACACCATTTATTTTACACACATACACCCAAAAATAATCAGAAACGGTAAAAAAACCTTACAAACAAATAATGCTGTAAATTCGTCGAGTATGCTCTATTCCCCTAAAAGAATGTTATTTTTTTTCTTGGTTATGTATCAATAGTGATCTTATTCCTTGATTACCTCGGTTAACTGAACCTTCTTTCTTCTCTTCCACAGGTTCTTCTGCAACGACAATGAGAAAAGATTAACAATAATTAAAAAAAAAAACTGATATAAACTACATAGCTTTCTAAATTGTGAAAAAGAAAAAGAGAAAAAAACAAATAATAATCAAGTGTAAATTTTCATTAACTAGAAAGAGTTGAGATATAAACAGATAATAATGAATTTAAATATGTCTTTTTCTTTGAAATATAAACGATTTTCTTACTTGGGACGATGAGAACAAGAGCTTTGGAATCGTCCGACGGTGGTGAAGGGTTTGACACGGCGGTTTTTAGCTCCGTTGCATTTTTCTGCTGCTCCTCTTGAGTCATGTCGTCTTGTAGTAGGGACAGGGATTATATTACGACCGAAGAATATAATCTTAGAACGTTTATGATTAATATGAGAATGGAAGAGGGATTCTACTATTTAATAGAGATTGTGAGATTAACTGTAGATACGAAAACTGAGCTGGATTAAGCAATGTCCTGTCTCTCGTTGGCATATAATGACTTTCTGATTTTTTTCTTCTTTAATACAAATTATTCGTGACAGAAAAGAAACATATGTTATCATTTTATTGTAATGCTGATGCACGACCATTATTGTTTACACAAGTTGCTAAAAATGCACCCAACTAATAATGTCTTTAAATTTTCTAAGATGTTTTCTTTTAAATATATATGCAAGTTTTAGTCTTATTTGATGATTATTATCATTAGTATTCTATTGTCTATCGTATTATTGATTTTCTAAGATGCTTTAGAAGCTCTCTTTTGATTTCTCGACTGTCATAGATACGCCTGCATATTAGTTGAGTTCATAGTATCCGCATAATTTTTCTTTACATACTGATTGTTTCAAATGCAGACAATACCAGATGTATCAAGTTTTGTAGATAAATAAGTTTTTTCTAAAGTGAAAATGAATATCAAGTTTTCCAACCTATATGAATATGAATATAAGGAGTTGTAAATTATTAATTTACAAAATCAATATACAAACCTTTAAAATAGATATTTTCCACAAACAATTTTTTTTGTAAGTTTTCTTGTTTTTTTTTCCGAATTTGATCCATTTGCTCACAACAGAAGACTCACATGTAGCTCCCCTAATGGTACTGGCCTCGCCGTAAGAAGCAAAATCGACAGAGGAATCAAAAACGCCAGAGGTTAGAACGTGTTTTCTTATTCAAATTAAAACCGATGAAAAGGATTCAGGTTGAAAATGTTCTCTTAAAACAATGTGGTTGCCATGCTTTTTAATTAAGGATCAACAAGGGATGCAATATCAGTGGGGTTGATATTCAATGCCACAACGTAAAAGACTAAACCTTTATTTTACAAAGCTTCTATAGACACATTTGAACTTTATTTCAAATTTGATGTCATGATTTCATAAGAACCTATATGTTAAATCTTTGCTACTTCTATGTTTTATGTATTTATAAAAGAGGATCAATAAATCCATTCTTTGTTGTATCGCAAAATTTGTTGTTGTTTTTTTGGTTTTTAATTTTTACACTTTGGTTTTAATTTTTTTTTTAGATATTAGTTTTTTTAAAAAAAATTGCTACAGATTTTTAGTGTTTCTAAAATTTGATTGGTGATTAAAAAAAAAAAAAATTTAACATGCTACTTATAAGTTATTGCATTTTTGATAAATTTGAAAATACTAGATTAATAAATCAAAAAATTTGGTAAGTAATATCTATATATTATCAATAGAGTATCTACAACATTTTATTTTAAAATTTGAAACTAACTTGTAAGCAATTAAGTAAATTTCAATAGTATAAGAAGATAAATCTTAATAAAAATTATTTCTGTACCTTTTATGGGATTTAGATGTTAAATAACTATTTTTTTGCTATTTTATTAGTTTAGTCTCTTTTTATTTATTTTATATCAACGTATAGTTATGTAATATTCAACAACAATACCATATAATTAATTATTAAATGAATCCAATAAAATGTATTTTGAATTTTGAGTAGGATGATGAATTTATTTACAACATTTGGTTTTCTTATAATTTAAAGAATCTATTTTCAGAATTTTTTTTTTGTTAGAAAAATAGATTTTAAACAAGAAAACCAAAAACTATCTTAAAATCCACAAACAATCAACACCAAAGATTTTCACAGTAGAAATGCCTAAATATGCACATAAATTCAGACTTCGACATTTTTGATTGTGATAACTAGTTTTTTATATTTATGTTAGTTATTTAAATTTAGAAACAATTTTGTATTATTTCAGAATAAATTATCATGTCAGCGATTCCATAAATAGTTATAGTGCAAAACTATAACAGTTGATTTTATTGTTAACCAATTAATAAAGAAATCCAATAAAATGCATAATGCTTTCCTCCAAATATATTTAGGATACTTCTAAATAGCTGATAAATTGAACTGAAAATATAATTTGGATACTTTTCCATTTTTTCAAAGGTATAAAATCCAACATTTAATAACATATATTTTCAAATCTAATGGTCAAAATGTAAATATGGTAAGAGTTAGGCCAATAGTGAGTGTACTTATCCCAATATTCGATTGTTACTTCCTTGTTTAGACATTTCTGTTATTTTATAAGGAAACTAGTCAATTCACAATATCACAATCTATTCAACAATTATCTACGTGATTTCACAATTCTGGAAAAGAATATTAAATAATCCTTATTTGGCATCCTTTATTTGGCATTCTTATCTTTTTGATATCTATAAATATATTTTTCTTTTTTTTTGAAAAGAGCTTTGATATCTATAAATATCACTCTGTCGTGTTCCTTTTCCACAAATAATCAAACCAGAAGGAAGATATTCTTCTGTTTTTCCTTTGCTACTTCAAATATCCCAAGGTAAAGAAAAGCTACTGTTGAGAAGAAACACTTTAGATGATGAATATTGCGGTAGCTTCTATCATTTTTGATTATAACAAAATCATCTAATACAATAAAATATCGATATCCTTGTGAAAATATTAGTTTGATTAATTTTCATATCCAACATCTTCTTAGATATTAATCTTTCTTCTTGCATGTTTCTATTATCTTGTGTAGATGATTAGGCTAGTGTTTGGTATACTAGTCCTTTTGGCTATATTCCGTTTCCCGGCGATTGAATCACGTAGCCACCATCATTTGGCGAGTTCCGGGATTGAGTTTTCTGCATTAAATTGCCGGAAACACAAGGCAGTGCTAACTGATTTTGGAGGAGTTGGAGATGGGAAAACTTCTAATACCAAAGCGTTCAAAACAGCCATAAGCAAGATCAGCCAACTAGCGAGCGACGGTGGAGCTCAACTCGTGGTTCCTCCTGGAAAATGGCTCACCGGAAGTTTTAACCTAACCAGCCACTTCACATTGTTCATCCAAAAAGGAGCCACCATCCTTGCATCTCAGGTAACTTACTATGTTCTATAGTGAACTAACTATGTTATATAGTGTTTTAAAAGAAAAGTATTTTAAAAAAAACTATAACCAAAGTAATGTAAAAAATCTAGAAGATTATATTATTTTAATGTTATAGTATCGGTAAATACATCTTCAATCAAATCAAAATGAGTAGAAGATCTAGATTTTATATTAGTTTCTGGTTTGGTTTATATTGGATTCTGTTCGGTTATCGATCCATGACGGTTTAATGTAAATTAAGTTACTGATTCCGGTTTTGACAAAACATCAGGATGAATCTGAATGGCCAGTGGTCGCTCCATTGCCATCGTACGGAAAAGGAAGAGATGGAACCGGAACCGGGAGATTCAACGCTCTCATCTCCGGTACAAACCTAACCGACGTGGTCATCACCGGTAATTTTCGAACACAATCTCAATAAATTTTCGGTTCACAATCTAAACCGGAAGGTAATGATAATCGAATATGGACTCTAATTAATTTTGATTATTAGGTAACAACGGGACGATCAACGGACAGGGAAAGTATTGGTGGGAGAAATTCAAAAAGAAGCAGTTTAAGGTGACTAGACCGTATATGATCGAGCTCTTGTTCTCCAAAGATATTCAGATCTCCAACATCACTTTGGTCGATTCTCCCTCGTGGCATGTTCATCCCGTCTACTGCAACAACGTCATCCTCAAATCCATCACCATTATCGCTCCCGTCACTGTTCCCAACACCGATGGAATCAATCCAGGTACTATCCTATGTGACAATGTTGATACATTTCTAAATAGACGTATGGTAGTAGTATCTAGGGCCGGCAACATTCATTAACCTCAGCCTCTTAACTGAGATTCTTAGATTCAGATAAAAGACGATTCTTAGTTTCTAAATAGACGTATGGTAATAGTATCTAGTAGTCATTTTTAACCGAAAAATGTAAAAAAAAATATATCAAATCATGAGTTAAGAACCCCGGTTAAGAGACCAGGGTTAATGATGCCCGTAACATTAGGGACATTGATAATTTACTAAAAAAATAATATCTTTTTCACAAAATAAAATTGGGAGTTATGTCGATATAAATTAATTCCTATTGTAATGTTTCAATGATCTGTATGATAAGAACCGGTTTTGGTTGTATCCCATGTTGTAGTATTAATATCTAACGTGGCATTGTTTCTTGTTTGGTCCGTTTCAGATTCATGCACCAACACACTGATCGAAGACTGTTACATAGTCTCCGGAGACGACTGCATCGCGGTGAAAAGTGGTTGGGACCAATACGGAATCAAGTTCGGAATGCCATCACAACAACTCTCCATCCGACGACTCACATGCATCTCCCCGAAAAGCGCAGGAATCGCCTTAGGAAGCGAGATGTCGGGAGGAATCAAAGACGTCAGAATCGAAGACGTGACACTAATCAACACTGAATCATCCATCAGAATCAAAACCGCTGCGGGACGTGGCGCTTACGTCAAGGACATTTACGCAAGAAGGATCACTATGAAGACGATGAAATACGTTTTCTGGATGAGTGGAAACTACAACCAGCATCCTGATGAAGGGTATGATCCCAAGGCGTTGCCTGAAGTTTCTAACATTAATTTTAGTAATATGACGGCTGAGAACGTTACCATGTCGGGGAGTCTCGCTGGGATTGATAAAGATCCGTTTACGGGTATTTGTATTTCGAATGTGACTATATCTTTGTCTGCTAAGCCTAAGGAGGTGCAGTGGGAGTGTACGAATGTTGCTGGAGTTACGAGCAGAGTTAAGCCGGAGCCGTGTAGTTTGTTGCCGGAGAAGAAAACTGAGGGGAAGAATGTGGACTGTGAGTTTCCATCTGATTTGATTCCGATTGAAAGTGTTGTCTTGAAGACATGCTCTCTTTGATATGTAATTATAATGGAAGTGAAACATGAAACAGAATTTTATAATAAAAAATAATGTTGAAGAACTCTATTAATTTTAATATTCCGAATTCTTTTTGAGTATGTGATTATAATTATGAAATATCACATACTCAAAAAGAATTCGGAATATTAAAATTAATAGAGTTCTTCAAAATTAATAGAGTCACCGCTTGGCTCCTCTTTGGAGCAGTCTCTTTTCCCAATATTTCCTCATGTATGGAGTGAATTGGATGAACATGTGTGGCTGGTATTGCAAGGATTATCCTCCCGGCTAATGCTCTTCCCTGCCTTTAGTGCAGTGGCGGTGACTCTCAGAGTTACACGAGATGCAATCTTTCAAGAAATTTATGAAACCGTTGCGATGCGATTTCTATTGTTTACTTGTTGTGATTTGTATTTTCATTCTATCTTAAATTTTATCTGTTTCTTATTCCATTTGGCTATTTGTAGCTTTGTTGTACTCTCCTTTCATGGAGCTTAAACTCTTCTAAGTTTAATACAAGTTGGTTTGATCAAAAAAAAAAAAAATTATGAAATATCATAGTTTAAGAATCTGTATAAAACAAGAAGTATTAGATCATGATTAACTTTAGTCTCTTAACTGGGGCAGATACATTTAACTAAAAAAAGTTAATAACAATTTTTTAAATAAAAGATATAAGAGCACCATTATCCCATCATTTTGAGGGTCTTTTAGGTGGTGGAACCCACCAAAACACACAAAAGAGGTTCTTATGCAAAATAAGACATCCTCTTTCTTTGTTTCTTGTACTGTTTGCAGGTCCTACTGATACGTGGCAACCCGTGATTGGTTTCATTTAAAAAAAAATTAGACCAAAAAAAATAAAAAAAATAATAAGAACCTCAATTTGAAGTTTTGGGATAATGATGTTCTAAAAGCCGTCTCTTAATCGAAAAGTGTAAAACAAAAAACAAAAAACAAAAAATATCAAATCATGAAATAAGAACCTCAATTAATAGACTGAGGTTAATCACTCTCTTATATTTACTTTCTCAATACAAAATAAGAAAAATATTTTTTAAAAAAAATCAAATGTGGACAAAGATGAACAATTCGTGGTTGGCCACGGTAGATGTCTTAAATAGCACATGTACCAGACATAACTTAGTTCCCATTACGGTTTGGAATCACTCGGTTTTAAAAAGGTGCAAAGAAAGCATATTCATGTATACGTTGAAAAATAGAGTTTACATAATGGTACAAGCATGTGGATTATCATCACTAAACATGGAAGCCGCGATCTCATCGCCGGCCACGGCAACGGAGTAAACAGCCGGAGTGTGGAAGAAAGTGTGAACACCACCGGTGGGATCGGTACGGTGAGCATCGGAGTAATAGTGGTTGGTCACATAAGATGGATATTTATAGAAAGATGCAAAGTGGCTATTACCTAACCGGTATGGCCACGGTTCAGCTGCCTTACCGGCTCGCCGAACCGCTTTCAATACCTTCTTCTCCTCTAACCTGTATCCTCGAGCCGTCACTTTTTGGCTTTCCATCTCTACTTCCACTTCTTCCACTCCTACACGTTAACCAATAATAACCGGATATTATTTAAAACATCCAACCGCGTGCAAGAACTGGAGAAATTAGATTTTCCAATTAGATCGGTTCTATGGTTAACTTTTGGTTGAGATGTTCAAATCCAGATACGCGATAACCAAACCAATTCTTAGTTGTTGTTTTTTTAACCAATTCTTAGTTTGGTTGAAATGAATTTGTTTAGCCAAGTTAAAAGAACCACAACAACCCTATGCAAAGGAGGCAAAACTTACACAACATTAATAATATATATAGTTGCATGCATAATGAATTCATATAAGATTTAGTTTTACTTTGGTTTACTAAGATTCTAAAGAGAATACAAAACTGAAATTAATAAAAACCAAGAAGAAAACGATTGGAATGAGTAAGTATACATACTTGGATTGAACTAAACAGAATAAAGATTAAAACTCAAAAGCTTTCAATACCTTTGAGCTTAAGTAGGGTCTTCTTAAGCTTAGAAGCACATCCTTCACAATCCAAGTTTGGAACTCTTATCTCCACTGTCATCTACAACACACATAACTCAGTTATATAATATTATGTATCTTTATTCGTAGTTACATGGAAATACTTGTGCAACTGTAAAACAAAGGACAATAACAAAGAAGATAGGAGTAGAGTAGAGACTCACCGACATGCTTACAAACTCTATTCAAGCTCAATTTCTTAGGAAAAAAAAAAGCTCCCACCAAGTGTACTCGGTTATAGAGAAGGAAGCAGAATAGAAAGGCTCCATATATTGTGTATGCATATATATAGGTCCATTAATTATGTATGTGTGCAAACGTTAAATAATTTTAATTATTATGTTGATGATATTTTACTATAGTGTTTGTTATTATAGAAAGGGTTCTTGGGTTGTGAAATGGGGAGACAAGGGAAGAACACAGCACGCGTGAAATAGTAATATAAAAGGCGTGAGCTTTTTGCCTTTAGGATTTCTCCTCTGCCATCCAAATCATATCGCTCTCACTCTCTTCAAGTCACTTATTAACCTGTATTTTTCTTTTGCACTCAATATTGGTTCGAGTTCTAGAAGTTAGAATCAAGAACCAGAAATATAATAACCAGTCCGAGTCAAAACAAGCATTAGATAAATGACTAAATAAATAGACTCAAGATTTTACAGTTTAAGTATTTAGCCAGCCATATCCATATAACCATTTGGGTACACCATCATTTCATTTAAAAATGTATCCAGTTTATATGGATGTATCAAGATTGATTATTGATGAAGAAATATAATGTTAGTGAGTAACATGTACATGTCCTACATGAATCATATGGCACCGCCAAATTTATAAACGCTAAATGGTTAGTTGAAGTTGATAATAGAAGCAGTCCCTACTAGAAAGAAGATATAATTTGTGAATCCTTCACTTTCTTTAGTTCAAATCTTATCATGTTTATTTATACTTTAGAAACGAGATAATGACATTGAAATAATTGAGAAATCTCATTTCGGAAAATAATAAAAATCTAGAAACCAATAAACTATATTATCTTTTGGTTTATTAAACTATATATTATCTTTTAATAAACTATAAAGACAGTAAACATCAAAGAGCGTTTCTGAGTACAATACAACAAACGAATAGCAAACTCATTTTGAATTTAGATACTTGACTTTCTTTGATATCTTATTGAATATAACTCTGTGTGAATAATATTGTGAAGGGAAACTAAGGTACATGCCAAAGGTGAGAGCGTAATCTGATTTTTGATGTGGAGGTGTGATTAAGGTAGGGACATGATATGATATAGTTATTAAGCATGATCTTTAATTCAAAATTGTCAAAGAGGGCACTCCTAGAAAGACTTTGTCATTCATGATTCGTTTTATTTGCCTTTCTCCATCATTATGTTTCCATTTAATCAAAGGGGGAGCCAAGATTATGGTATATGTAGCTGTTTGTATTGACAATCCGCAATTGACGACAACATATCCCAAAAGTTCTTGACACCTAATTTATCCATTAATTTTGAAAAAAACTAGTTCAAAAGATCGTGATAAAAAAAAAAACTAGTTCAAAAGATCTCATCTTAACACTTTTGTATATAATAGTGATATATCAGGCTTCCGTTAAACCCTTTATTGAACAGTAAACTCCGACCAGGACAGCTCTCTATATATGTAAGTGTCATGTCGTAACCAGATCGTCGACCAAAGCACTTGGAAAATAAACAAAAGGGTCCAGTTTTCTCGAAATCACATGTGTCTCTGATTTACTTTGATTGTGGTCCAGAATCAAAGCTCGGTTTTGTTAGTTATTGCCACTTTTTTAATAAATGAACCAAACCGGAAAATTAGTTATAGCCGGTCTACCTTTTTATTGGTTCTAAAAAACCACAAAGGTTTTCGGTCTTATTTTGGGCCTGGGCCTAGTTTCCTGGAACTTGGTCTTGTTACTTATTATCTATTCTTCCTTATTCTCCTCCTGTGTAATCTTATTTATCCTCCATCTATCTCTATTCACTCTTACTTGTATACCACCCATAATTTTAACAAGGTTTATCTATTTTGTCGTATATTAAATCATGCTCCAAAATCACACAGCTGTTATTTAATTTATATAATGATTCTAACACTTTTTCACGATTATATTCTTTCACATTGTTGAAGTCACATTTTTTTACATTAAATAGTTAATTTAATTTACCGATTAGCTATAACACGTCTAAAAGTATTTAAACCATGTTAAAGAAAAAAACACTATTTTCAAATAAATAGCAACCATTGTGAAACTAGGGAAATCATAAAACAATTTGTTTCCCATTACAAGGAGAAGCTTAAAAAAAGTAAGGACTTTTTAAGGTGCACACTGTACACCCTTCAACGTCTTGCAAACATTAAAAAAGTAATTATTTAGTTTAACCAACCCTTTCTGCAACCTTTTGTCCTTTCGTTTTCCTCACAAAAAAAGCTCTCTCTTTTTCTCTGTCTCTCTCTCTAATCTCTGACCTCTCTCATTTCACCTGTCGATTTCACGTTGTTTGGCATGCAACAGCAAGGAGGGACGATGAGGAACTCTCCGTCGTATGGATCATCGGGAGGGCACTCTCGTCATTTCGACACCATCTGGTCTCCCCTCGTCAAAACCGGCGCCGTAGCTTCCAACAGATCCTACGCTTTCTTCTCCTTCTTCCTCTTCCTCCTCCTCGGCGTCTTTCTCACCACGCGCCTCCTCCTCGATCCCTCCGTATGCACATTTTTATTACATTTTTTTGTTTCTTTCTAATTCGTTGAAACGACACGCGATTTTGTCGTTTTCGTCTGTGTGTGTTTTTGTTGGAACTGTTTTACCACGTGGAATTTGATATTGTTGGCGCCAGATTTGTCGTGCCACCTTTACTTTCCGTCAAACAAAGTTACGGACAGTTCGACACGTGTCTACATGGGACTTTAATCACGTGATTAGTTTTTAGTTAATAACTGTCCACCGCTATTTACTAAAACGACTCAGTTATTAACCTTCTTATTGTAGGTGTTAATAGCGAAAGAAACGGCGATTGTGACGGAGACTCTAAAAATTAGTGAATCTCCAAAATACCCTCAGTCGACGACTAAGCTAATAACGGACAAGCCAAAGGAGTTCAAACTAAACTGCCCCGCTTTCTCCGACAACGCCACTGTAACTTGCCCAAGAGACAACTACCCGACGAGCTTCCTTCCCGGCACCAGAGAAGATGACTCCGGACGTTCTCCACCCGCCACGTGTCCCGACTACTTCCGCTGGATCCACGGGGATCTACGGCCGTGGGAGAAGACAGGGATCACGAGGGAAGCGTTGGAGCGCGCCAATGCGACGGCGAACTTCCGCCTTGCGATCATCGACGGGAGGATCTACGTCGAGAAGCTCAGAGAGGCTTTTCAGACTAGAGATGTATTCACTATCTGGGGATTCGTACAGCTTCTACGGAGGTATCCGGGAAAGATTCCGGATCTCGAGCTGATGTTTGACTGCGTTGACTGGCCGGTAGTGAAGGCGGCGGAGTTCGCCGGAGTTGACGCGTTAACGCCACCGCCTCTGTTCCGTTACTGTGGGAACAACGAGACGCTTGACATCGTGTTTCCTGATTGGTCTTATTGGGGATGGTAAACGCTTCTTCTTTCTCCAAGCACCCATATTTTTTAAAAAATTGCAATTTCACCACAATAGTTTTGGATATAACTTCAGGTTGTGACTTGTAGCTTAAGAAATAGCTATGACAGTGAGAAGTGAATTGGGTTTTGTAGGGCTGAGGTGAATATAAAGCCATGGGAGAGTCTATTGAAAGAACTCAGGGAAGGCAACCAGAGGAGCAAATGGGTAAACAGAGAACCTTATGCTTACTGGAAAGGGAATCCGACAGTCGCTGATACAAGACTGGATCTCATGAAGTGTAATGTCTCCGAGGAGTATGACTGGAAAGCTCGTTTGTACCAACAGGTGACTGAATCTATGCCGATTTCACATTAGTCTTGTTCTATGATTCAACTACTTAAGAGGGTCCTGGATTCGATTCCCATTACTTAAAGTCCCCTGCATTGCATGAAAGATTGGTTTTTAAGCGGAATCTAGTGGTGTGTTATGTTATAGAATTGAGCAACTTGAGTATGCCCTGTCTTGGCACCTTGTTGGCATTGAAAGGGCTCTTCGGACATTAGTATAAGTGCTTTTACTGGAGTAACATTAGCAGTTATGTCTGTATTGATTAACAGAGGTTGATCCAGTATCGAAGTTGTTGATCTACGTGCAAAAGTTGGAGGTTTGGAATTGTGTTGTTGGATTATTGGATATTAAGATAGTACTTCTTTACGTGCTTTATCTTGGTGTCTTCATTGTAGGACTGGGTCCGGGAATCAAAGGAAGGTTACAAGCAATCAGACTTGGCAAGCCAATGCCATCACAGGTAAATAGCACATTAACTTATTTAAAGAAGCCTTTACATTGCTTATGGGTTTTATAAGAAATAGCTTATGCAAGAATCTTGTTATATAGATACAAGATTTACATAGAAGGGTCTGCGTGGTCAGTGAGCGAGAAGTACATTCTGGCTTGTGACTCGGTGACATTGCTGGTGAACCCTCATTACTACGATTTCTTCACACGTGGTATGTTACCGGGTAAACACTATTGGCCCGTCAAGGAACACGACAAATGCCGCTCCATTAAATTTGCCGTCGATTGGGGAAACCAGCACAAGCTAAAGGTAAGACATTACTTAAACCCGGTTCTTGTATGCACACTGAAACACACATGTCTTTAACCTATTACACATTGAGTAATGTTTGATTGAATATCCGTTCTAAGTATTTTCTGGCTGTTTTTCTTTCTAACACCAGGCAGAAAACATAGGAAAGAAGGCGAGTGAGTTTGTGCAACAAGAACTCAAGATGGACTATGTGTACGACTACATGTACCATCTCTTAACTCAATACTCTAAACTCCTCCGGTTTAAACCCGAGATTCCTAAGAACTCCACCGAGCTCTGCTCAGAGACAATGGCGTGCCCCAGGGATGGAAATGAGAGGAAGTTTATGATGGAATCACTGGTGAAACACCCTGCAGAGACTGGTCCTTGCACCATGCCGCCTCCGTATGATCCGGCGTCGTTTTTCTCGGTTCTGAAAAGGAGGCAGAGCACGACTAGAAGAATCGAACAGTGGGAGAGTAAGTACTGGAGGAAGCAGAACAAGACCCGTTCGTAAAATTAGATTCGCGTTATAAA